>VXBN01001097.1:147221-175072 GCA_013397395.1 Sinosuthora webbiana | reverse complement strand
ATTTTATCTCCCTTTATACACTTCACTAAAAACTGTTCAGGAATTTCTATTAGCAATTTGGGAAAATGAAAGGAAGGGTTAATAAACTCAGTCCTTTCCATCAAATTTAAAACGAAAATTAGTCCTGGCAGCTTACATGGGATGATCAGCTTTTTTCTTCTACTACCCATAATACCTGACAGCAATTTACAGTAGGTGGTCATCAACCACCACAACTCTCAGGGAGGCAACTATTCTGCTAGTCCATTAGGTGAGTCATTCAGGGTGACACACAGGAATATCTTCATAACTGAATTTGTAACACCTGCATTCTTCACAAAAGCTGCAGTGCTGTAGCCATTAACCTGACCCAGAAACACTCACCAAGGTCTCTGAAGAGGAGACCAAAGCTGTTACTCTGGGCCTGGAGGAAGGTGACTAAATTTAAGCTACTCGTGTTTTAAAGAATTTTCACTACTGCTTCTCCTGAAGTAGATAATCAGGGCTGTAGGTGATTAATACCTCTATTAAGAATGATGTTTTTCAGGTTTCAAGTTCATGTGCCCAAGTTAGTCCACATTTGTATTCCTATAGGTAGTTAATAGAAACCCAAATTTCCTAAGTTTTACACAGGACATAATCACTCAGACAGCAGAATTACAGACTCTACATGACAGCCTTGAAAAGTCAGCTATATTTGCAGAGCTTTATTTTTTTAAAAATTAGCATTAATTCTTAAACTGATCAGGACTCTTCTCTAAGAGCTTCTGTGACCTCTATAAAATCTCCTCTGCAAAACATCTTTTAGTATCATACAGTAATCCATATAATGGAAATTATCTTGCAATAAAGTGGTGGGACTTGCTAGAGAAAGGGGAAAAAAAAAGGTACAGAGGCACATCCTTTGGGTCCCTTTTTCAGAAAAACCTCATGCTTAAGTTTAACCCACAAACTTTCCTCTTACCACCGCTCAATCCTGTTTAGCCTTCTCTCAAACAGAAGCCAGGCCACGGTGATTATCCCAGTCACCATTACTGGTTTTACTCGTGGACAGGAACCAATGTCTATTTTGAAATTCTTCTGAAACATCTCATAATTAACTTTGGATTGTGTGATTTTGCATTCCTAGCTGAACATCAGCACGCTTTGTTCCTTTGTCTAGAATATGTATGAATTTGCTGAGGGCACATATCCTTGAAGATCCCATTGGAAAGACCTCTGTGGAAATTGATCATTTAGTCTTACCTTTTTCTCATCTTCTGGCCAGTTATTAATACAACAGGAGGTGGCTCCTCTTAATCCACAGCAGCTGATTTTCTTTAAAAGCCTTTGGCAGGAGGTCTTGTCAAATGCTTTTTATAAATCGAAGTGCATTACACCAGCCATACACTTGTTCCTCTCCCACCCTGTGCCCTCCAAGGATTCTAACTGCTTTATGACGCATGACTTCTAGCTAAAAAAGGCTGTCTTTTTTTTTTTTAACTTGATGTGTTTAAATTTTTTTATGGTACTCTACTTTCTTGAAGAACTCAGTTCCACCTCTTTCCTAGGTCACTGTGGTATCACATTTGCATCTTCCATTCCTCAGGTACACACAGCCTGTTGTAAGTGATGGATTACATATTTCTGACAAAGA
Source organism: Sinosuthora webbiana (assembly GCA_013397395.1). Classification (NCBI taxonomy): domain Eukaryota; kingdom Metazoa; phylum Chordata; class Aves; order Passeriformes; family Sylviidae; genus Sinosuthora; species Sinosuthora webbiana. The sequence continues at coordinate 173,457 of VXBN01001097.1, read as the reverse complement.
ACTTAAGACACTTACACATCTGAGGTATTTTACACCATGAGTAAATTTTAACTGGTTTGCACCATGTCCTATTTATTTATGTTGATTGCCTCTTAACACATTAATTAAAAAGATCTTGTTGACCATGCCTGTAAGAAATTCTTCAGTCTGAGAATTCATGTACAGTCTTCCAATGGTGAACATTTCTACAAAAAACTCCTGTGGCTTGCCTGCTGTAATAACACCTTCCATAAGAATTCCCTGATGTGCTGGCCGTTGAACAGACCACAGCCTTCCTCACATTCTTCCCATTCTCAGTGATGTCAGTAACTATCTCAGGGTTTTAATTTTAAACCTGTCATTCTTTAAACAGTTCTGCTCATTGAAAGATTACTACCATCAGCTTTTTTTCATTCTATTTAACCTGTTGGGTTTACTGTTTTTTCATTTCTTGACACGTGTGACTTCCAAGTCTCCAATCTGTTGTCTTGACATGCAAGACTCATCTTCACAGCTCTACTACTTCTTTTTACTTGGATTCACTGAGTCTGAGGCTTGACTTAGTTTTTGGAAGGGGGAAGAATAAGTCTTATTAAAAAATTGGAGAGTATTTTTATTCATACAGACAGGAACACCATATACCAGTACAACACAGGTAATTTTTTTCAAGATAACTGCCAAGTAACATCTCAAATTAGACTTTTTGCATTGCCTAACATTAACATTTCCTCTTTGTGCATCAAGGTAGACAATCAAAAACCATCCTTGACAGCTGAAGTAAATACTGTCTCCATCACGTTCAGTAGTAAGATTTGTTCCTCCTCCTCCTCCGTCCTGAGTAAATGAACTGCACTACTTTTACCAGAACTTCTTCCTTTTGTTTTTTTCAAGCCTTCTAGCATTTTTATAACTGTCAGTATTCTGATTATATGCCTAAACAGCACAGTTACACACTATCAGTCAACAAAATAGCAACAATATTAATGCCCTTCTCCTTTTAAGATGTACTTCAATCTATTTAAACTAACGTATCTTACTTTATCCTATTTTCCTAAATCATAGAGCATCTTTCTACTAAAGCAACTCATCTGTAATGCAGTTCCTACATATTCACACCCAGATACTCCAGTATCTTTGCTTCTCTCTCTGCCATCAAATTTCTCAAAACACTTACAGCATGGGTAAGCTCATTTGAAAATAGTTATTTCAGTCTACTACCTTTTTCAAAAGGAACACAGCATTTTGGTCAAGGCATACAAGATGCCTTGCTTCATCAGCTTGTCTATTTTTATATACCATTTAATATACTATTTAAGAGGACTTAATATAGCAATATGTTAAAATTCAGAAAAGAGGCAACAAGAAAAAAGGGACAGAAGCATTTTACTTGGCCTTTCACCACTCAGTAAAATATTATCAATAAAAGCCCCTTTTCTTCTACAGCCTTCAGTTTAAGGAATGATAAAAAATTTATTACAATAAAGCTAGTATACTTTCCAGTTTCATTACAGATTTTGACAACAGGCAGAGTGCATCTCCAATGCTAGGGACTAAAAAGGAATCCTTGCATTTTTACTTCACCTGTCTATTCACTGCTCACTCCTGCACTCTCTAGTAGCTCTCCACTGAAAACCTTTTAGCCCCTTTGCCAGTTCCTGGGAGGTCCAACAGCACAACACCATCATTTAGCAATCCTGCTTCTCAAATACTGCCCTGTGACAGCCCCTTCTCAGCCATGTGTTCCATGAACCATTGCAGCATCAACACCAGTTCACCATACCCAGGCACTCTGCATTCATCTTCTCTGATACCACTAGACCGTTCTTGAGAATGCCCAAAAGGCTTGTCGCTCACCTGAATCATGTCTTGCTCAATATCAGCTTCTTTCAACTCCCCTTTTCTATCATCATTGCTTAACCCCTCTCATTGGCAAGCTGAGACACCTGTCTGCACACTGGTCTGTATGAACTTCTTGGGGTCTACTCTGCTACAGTTCAGTAGCGGACTTGGCAGTGTAAGGTTAATCGCTGGACTCTATGATCTTTTCCAGCCTAAATGATTCTATAATCTCACATCTTATCATAATAGTCCTGAGAAAACCAGACTTGGTTGAAACAAAACAGCAGACAAAGCTACCTACAGTGACAGCAGGTGTTAACAAATGCCCAAAGTTCAACAAGAATATGGCAGATGGCAATCCTCACTTATGGTCTCAAACTGATTTTGGCTCAGATGCTCTCTAGGTGGGATATGCTTTCTACGTATTTAGATATATGCTTCCATTAAAAATGGTAATCTTTAATGAAATAAAAATGAACACAGCAAATTACTGGCATTCCATTTATTAACACATCAAACTACAGTGCAACCTTTACATCCTGTTAGACATTTCTGATGTAGCTTACTCGCTGTCAAAGTCTGATGCCTTTTGTTGCATCCTCTTGAAATGTCAAAGTTTCATAACCTGCAGCTATTCTGTCACTTCATCTGACTTTGTATATGAAATAAATGTAGTAGGCATCAGATCACTGCATTTAGCCTGCTTGAAGGGTGAAAAATTTAAGTCACAGCTCAGGAACAAAGTAATATAATGTGGCAGCCTCTTATTAATAGCATGAAAGGAAATAGAGCATGGAATAGCTTTCTTATTACACCAAAAATGACATATTAGATTACAGTATGCTCATTTTTTGTCAGATTATATAGTTATTGCTCCTAGAAGGACATAGAATTAGGTCTTTGTCCAGTTTTTTAAGCATGATAAATTTTTCTGAGAGTTTGGAGGCTCCTTGGTTTTATCGTTTTCAAAACTATCATGACTAGCAAACTACCTGGAATAAATATGCTGTTAAACAGAAGTAAATTTTTTAACCACAATTTTTCATTTTTGTTCTATTTCAACTCTCTTGTGATTAGAAGAAATACCAGAGCATCTAAAGATATAGAAAGCAATCAAACAGAACCCTCAGCCGCAAAATTAGAGGAGTTTCATTGCTATTCTGACACTGTTCAACCCTGCCAGTTTCTGCTTTGCTCAAAGCAATGTCTTCCCTCATCTATGGAAAAAACACCTTTGTAAGCATAGCTGGTGATACACACACTTCAGCACGCCCCAACACGTAAAGCCTGCATTTGAGCCAGTGAAATCATGAACAGTCACAAGAAAGAAAAAGTGAAGTCTGAATAGCACTACCTAAAAGGTAAGTGAAGCCAGAGACTGCTCACCAACCCTTGCACAGCACCTGCACAGAAGCAGCAGAGGACTGCTCCCCCACCCAGTGCAGACTCCTTTACTGCAGGCACTTCAATTAAAACAACGAATTGGACGACTCTCGGGTGCTCACCTAGCAGGGAGGTCCCTTAAGGAAATCCATAAGCCCAAAGATACGCTGCTCCCCCAAATACAAACAGCTAAAAAGTAGTAGCTTGAATTTGCTTTCATTTGTTAGTTAAAATCAACTACTTGATTTTGGAGAAGGGAAATCTTAGTTATTTTCATTACAAGCTTTCTCTGCTTTTTTCATTTTTTTCCTACATGATGTTCCAACTGAGCTGAGCATCACCTTATCACCAGCCTCAAGGGATATTGCATGCAGGTAATCCCAGAACCACTGAAGAAGACAGACAAATCATGTGTGAGATTAGAATGGTGTAGTAAACTTTGATACACTGATGTAAGTGCAATGAGCAATTAGAGTATCACAGCACTTACCTTTGCAAACCTTGGGAGTCAAAGCTAGACATCCTATGCTTAAGCTGTGTTACTTGCCTGAGCCTTTTAAAAAAAGTGACAGTAGTAAAAATGAGAAATTAAGATACTTGCAGGTGATCTGAAATCTCAGCCCAAACACACTAAATAATTTGACAACATTAGGCAAAGATATGTCTTTTCTTAGTTTGTCTTCTAAGTATAGGCTTCTCAATGCCAACATCTGGATAGTGGCTGAACAGAAATCAGGTAAGGATCAAGTGGTAGCAGGCAAATAACTGCACAGTGCTTTCACTGCCACCAGAGCTCCACCCACCCTGCAGCACACCCAGACACTTCTGCCAGTCCTCTCCATGGGCAGACCACCTGCTGCTGCCCTGCACAACAGATGGTGCTGAAAGATTAAAACCTCCATTTTAGGTTATCAGTTCTATCAGAAAGCCCAGCCTGACTGAGAGAATTCACTGGACAAATTCTAGTTTTCACTGTCACCACTAGGTTTGAGGGACCCTGGATAAGTTCTTTATCCCATCTAGGACTCTCTGTTCATATTGCATATGAAAAAAACTCCTCCAGCTCAACCAGATCTGGAAACAGAGACAGCAATTCACTAGCATTTACTTCCTTGGTAAATCTTCAAGCATGCCCAGTACTGACCTACCTAATCTCCCAAGGTCAAAATTACAAGAATTATTGAATCCATTAAATGATTTACATATTGGACTGGGGTGGGGCACCACACAGGTCTGTTTCTACAAAGCTTTAATTCACCTGACACCAACTGTCAGGTGATCAGCCATACATAATGGCTGATCCTCCTATGAACGTTGCATGAACAGCTAAATATCTGCCTTCTTACAATTTAGACTACGAACTTCGACACAGTAAGAATACCAAAAAAAGATTAATAATCTTGTTTTATAACAAAATAACACTTGCTACCCAAATATTTAACAGTTTTATTCTTTTAGTCACTCTATTCTTCAAGGTCTCTTGGGAAAGTAAAGCTACTAGTTGCATGCCATTTTCAGTTTTAAGATGCCCAGGTGACCTGATGTAATAACTCAATCTTTGCTTTTGCCATTTACTCTCAAGACTTAAACCAGTATAAACTTGTTCTTGAGAAGTATAACCTGCATGCTAGACCCGACTGAGTATCCTTCCTTTATTTTTGGTGTCTTAGATTTGTCTTAGAAAAAAACAAACAAACAAACCAACCAACCACCCCAAATTTAAGAACAACTCAGATTCAGACCCAAAAATTTCCACGAACAAATGTTTACCTGCCACTGGGAGACACTTGTCAAGCTCCACTTTCTCAGTAACAGGCCTGATGACTGGAGAAATGAGAGCAACACTTTTCCCTTGAAGCAGACTCAGCCAGTGTGTAATACCAGTTAAAAGGAAGGGTGCTTCACAGACAGTATCGCTGCTGGAGAACACAAAGGCAAGGCACTTCCTAAAGACTTTAGAAAGCTGTATCAGTAATGGAGAGAGTGAAGTTACCTTGCACAATGCATAACAGCAGCATACAGGATGCACCACAATATAAAAGCTTCAAACACACACACACACAAGAAGCAGACATTACATCAGAGGCACATCCTGAAACCTTGACAGTAAAAAGGGATTTTTTTTCTTTTTAAATACACAGAAGTAGGGTAACATCTATATGTACCATCACAATACATTGTGAGGGATTTATCCTCTAAGATTAATACATGGGGTTTTTTCCTAAGTGGAATAAAGGGCAGTAACTGCCAAGAAAGTTACCAAAGCTCTATTCTAAGCTCAAATAATTTACTTAACTATATTTTAGCAACTTTGTACCTCTTACCAAATGACATGGTAGCTCACAGTGCTACCAGATTCAGAAAATACAAAGGAGTGGAAACCTTGTATCGATTTTAGAAAATTTTCTTAATGCAGGCAATGCTTTCTTCCTTCCTCATTTATATCCATCTCTACTGCAGCAATATCAGTCCAAGAGTCACATTACTCCAGGTCATCAATGTTATAAATATGGCACTGTAGGAAGGAGTCATTACTATCTGAGCAGTTGCTTCTACTGATTGGGCTTTTATCATATATCACTGTAGTAGTAGTCTAATGTTAGCACTGTGGTAAATGGCAATATTGCTAATCAAGAGAACAAAACACACTTTACATCAGGGAGGCATCCTTCAAACTAACTGTGCTGCAACAGGAGCCTTCAGGGACTTCTGCAGAAACCACCAGAAAAACAATCTTTACTTCCCCTAGTGTCTCACACTTCCTGATGCCCCAATACCCTCCAGAGTCCTCGGTTTCAGAAAGAGTTCTCTTCATGCAGGGAACAGCATCTCTCAGTAAGGGTCCTAACAAACAACCTGTGGAACTGGGTCTAAGCACTCTCTCAGGTCTAATTTATAAATGTACATTTAAGCTGATTAACACTGCCAGATTATTTAATTCTTCCAACATTTTAAATACTTGGAGTATGAAATTGAAGTCCAAGCCCATGACATTATATGCTCTGACAAACAACTCTTTTGCACTATTTTTAAGGTTTTGCTCCCTCCCTGCTTCCCTTCCATACCCAAGTATAAGTCTTCACTTACCTACTAATTTTCCATGACAACTGTTTTTATTGTATCAGAACTGGTAAATGCATGACCCACATTAGAACACAGAAAGCATGTAGATATCTCAAGAACAACAGAAGCCGGCATGCACCTGCAATTAGTCAAGCAAAAATATTCAAGAGTACTAAGACATACAAGAAAAGCATTTGCTAAATGGACAATACTGTTTTATACCTTGAAAGCATGGCTTGCTGATTATTAACCATTTTGGAACAATCTATTTTATTACCCTTTCTCTAGGATACTATTTTAATCAGAAAGTTATCTAAGCTAGTAACTTTAACTCCTTGAAATAAGAAGAGGGGAAACCTAGCAGGAATAGTACTTTATTTCAGTGTTCCTTTCTTACCATCACCTTACACAAATACAGAAAACCCATAAAAACTCACACTACAAAAATCACAAATAAACAATCAAACAAAAAACCAACAAACACCCAACAAAAAAACCCCAAAGGTTCCACTGAAAGAACAGCATATTCTGAAGTTATTCTGCATATAAGTAGAGCAAAACTAGTGGGATTTATGTTTGGCTCAATATCATGAGTGTTTCAAGACTTCATTTTCTATGAGCAAACCCATTTCGGCACTTTGAAGAATCACAAGCAATTAAGTCAGATAATTTCTGCTGTTAGTTTACCAGGTGATAAGCAGGCTTTCAGGCAGTCCTGAACAGAAAGGCCCCTACATAAGAGCCAGGCTTTTCCTCCAAACTGGAGAAAATAACAAACCTTCCTAGAAAAGGATCAAAGTAATGGAGTACGCTAACAGCCAGGAAGAGGTCTCAAAAATCAGACAAGAAAGGACAGCACAGAACTGCAAACATTTGCCTATAAAAGACTGTTGAGCATGAAACCCAGGAAAGAAACAGGTTCCTCAGAAGCTCAAACACAGAAGCAGAAAAACCCAAATGTGGACTCAACCAGACATGAGTCAGAAGTTGGTTGTTTCTTTTGTTAAAGCCGTTTGATTTTTCTGCTTTAGACATGGGAAGCAACTTTAAAAAAATGCATGCAAAACAACACCAAACACATTTTATCATTTGGGAAACAGAGAAATTATTTCAGAAGCAAAACTGGTGCATACAAATACGGGAAATGGAAAGGGGTACTTAGAAGAGGACTACGGAGACTTTCAACAGCAACAGCTCTCACATTTCATTTTCTCCTCTGAGCACCTATATCCTTGGTATCTACAAACAAACATGCAGTTTGTTTCCACAAGAAGTTTTATATGTGTATGTTTGCATACACACATCCATGAACTCACAGTATATACAATTACATCTTTATTGCCCCAAAAGGAAACAGCATAAAATAAATTGTCAACTCTAATTCATAGAATGTTTCAGGACACAAGAAGTCCAGTAGCTCTCTCCAGGTCCACTAATACTAATGTGCACACATCTACTATCATGTCTTTCATCAAAGCATCCACAGCAACTGCAGAAAGTTAACTCGCAGGCTCTATTTCAAACCCCTCAAAGACATCAAGACACTTTAAAGCAAACCACAGTAGATTTAAGCCTAGTGGTTTTAAACCTAGTGATTTAAAAAAACCCCATTGTTAAAGCCTTTGTAATATTGCAATAACGTATTTGATAATATTCATGTCTATTTATAAAGACCACCTTATACTCTAAAATTTAAAAAAATTCTCAATAGCAAGGATTTACTCTATTTTGCCCAAACTAAAAAAATAACAGACTCATAAAACAGTTTTTATCAGCATTTTCAGCGGTGGCATTATTTGAATACAAATATAATGTTTGTGCCTTAAACTACTATTTTGAAAGCTCACCCTCTACAGAAGTGGAAAACAGCCAGCCAGATACATGCACACACTAAAGGCTTCAGAATGGGTTTATTTTAACATAAAACAGAGGAAGAGAGAACTGCAAACCCACTGAGATTCAATATAAAAGCAGGAACTTGATTTTTTTTCATGGAGCTTAAATTCCATGGGTTCTACTTTGAATCTCTTTCCTCATTTGAAAAGAAGTGAGTTTGGATAATTTCTATCAAAAATTGAATTATATACTCATGTATTTTTAAATATAACAATGCGTTTTTACTCCAGATACACTCAATCTTATAAAAGACAACTCAGTTTCTTGTTTGGAGCATAATAAGCAAAAGAGAAAATTAATACCAGCAAGTAAAAGAAAATTCCAACATCAAAAGTAAACTGCAAAGTTGAGGTATGTTAAAAAGCATGTTTGAGCTTCTCACTTTAAAGTCATATTATACTCCTCTCACATACAGGCCTTAATTGTTTGCCAGGCAATCTTGCTCATTCTTTTTTTTTAATTTTTAATGCTCTAAATACTACAGGAGCCTCTCACCAGACCAGCATTACATTTAAAGGTCTACAGTGAACTGGGTAAAGGCCATCTCATACATGTCTCCCATCATTAGCACAGACTCCATTTTGAAATAAATATTTCTTATCCCTGAAGAGAGCTGTGGTCCCCAGGGAAAACAAACAAAAAACCCAACATCCAAACACCTGTGAAAACGGTAATACTGAAAGCAAGCCCAGTCTTTCCAGAGAGGTAACTCCTCAAAAACTGGGCCCTTACTGTGAAAACGCAGTAACCCCCTACTTCAGAATCTTCAGAAATTTTCACATTTCTCCTCTATCTTAACACTCTTCATTCCACACATTAGAAATCAAACAGTAATGGTGAGGGAGGGCAGAAGGGACAGATACAGGGTGTCTCAACTGACTAAAAACCCAAGGACTTGCACTTGAAGCTTTATGTCTCAGGACAGATGGATACCCACACTGGTTTCTTTTATTTTTTTCTTCTGTAACAACTTTAGTCTCCCTTACCTTCAACACTTCACTACATCTGTTCACTTCTTCCCTAGTCCCTTTTGCATCTGAACAAAGCAGAAAGAATACTTCTTGTATGCTCTGTTAGACGCTGAAAGCATCAACCACGCCTGCTTCACTTTCCTTCCTGAAAGTTATCAATATACCAATAATCATTTCTCTTCTAATACTAATAAAGCACAAAGGAAATTCGTGTTCCCATGAGAGCTGATGGACATGTCTGCCATTCTTAAAAAATAATTTTTTAGCACAAGTGACAGTTTCATTATTAAGACTTTCAAGCGAACAGTTCATGCTTCTCAGACAAAGGATTACAAAGCAAGGTCTCCAAAAATTGAGTCAGCTGAAGTACAGAGATACAGAAGAATTTCCATCATCCAACCTGTATTACAGCTACTATCTTGGATGAGGATATATCCCTCACAGCCACAAAAGTAGGATTGCTTAGGGTTTTATCATGCTTGAAACCCACCCACACCATTTATGTCTTAACTAAACTGAGACCTTTACTCCTGCCATATACATATAATAAAGCAAATAAACCATATCTCCTTATGTGCAGCATTCCATAAATAATTTAAAATTGCAGATTCACTTCCTTTAGATCAGAACTTAGCCCGTTGAGAACAAGAAATCTTTACTATTCTTATTAAATATTTACTATATGGCTGTTCTGGCATCCTCACAAAAACCACTGCATACAAATATTATGCATTAGAAAAATACAGAAGCTACATTTAAAACATTGCTGGCAAGGGCACAATAACTGGGAAATGCAAACAAAGCTGACAGCCTAACTTTCACTGCTGATTCTTTCCAGGACAAAAAGCAGCCTCGTGAGACAGCTTAACCCTTTCCTTAAGGTCAACATGCACCCAAGAGTTTTCCATAAAATGGACATTTGTCAGTACCTGAAAAAAAATTAAAAAAACATTTTTAGCGAAGCAAAAAGACAGCCAATGCTTTCCCAAGCTTTCCATTGGTGTATGTTACAAACCTAGAAAGGTCACAAGTGTTTACCAACTCCATGCATGCAATGAAAGTGTATCTATCCTCCTCTGCCAGAAACATTTCTATCTTCAGAATAGCAAACCTAACAAAACTAACTAGGCGTGTTACATCTACAAAAAAAAGCCCTAAGATGAAGAATGCAGGAGCCTTCATTTAATATACTTTCCTCAACAGCCCACCCTGTCACCCAAAGAAAGCTTCAGCGTATACTAAACCTGTTTTTTCACCAAGCTTTTTCCACAGTTGTCCTGACTGTAGTCATATAGCCACATGTCAAGGCAACAGGCACACAGAACAGTGATTAGACAGCAATCCCACTGCAACTTCCAGATTTATTGCAGTCAAGAGATACATCTTGCACTGCAGCAATGACCACAATTCTTGGGGTTTGGCAGGCCTCTCAGCACACACTCCAATGCAACCATTTTTCCCTGTGAATCTCTAGTAAGAAGCCAAAGGAACATGCTTGCCTCAGGCTCTTGCTGTCTCTATAAAGCTGCTACAAGACAGCTTTATGTATCACTGCTCCTGCAAACAATGTGCCTGTAAGAAAAAGCTTCCAGATTTTCCAGATTATTTGAAGTGATCCAATAGCAACCAGTGCCCTCACAAAAGCTTCCCAGCCTAAGAATCAGATCATTACTTAGATAATGCAAAATCTAAACCAGACCTGGACATGCTGGTTGGGAACGTTTTGAGGTGGTTCTCCCAGGTACAAAACTTGCTTCACAGAGAGTAGGTCAGTCAAAGTTCCAAAGCCTCAAAGACAGCAAGGCACCTATTTCAAAATATACCTTTATTTTCCAACTCCTTCTAGCAACTAGCAGCCAGGCTGCAAGTCTGACCATCCTGCAATCCATTTCTCTGAGGGCACAGGGGGAACACACTAATATTTTCCCTCTGTAGACAATGCAGTAGCCCTGAGCTACCATAAGCTAAACCCTACCATGCTCAGCACCAGCTTTCAATCCTCTTTTGCTGCCAGGCTGAATTGCCACTTTCAAATGCATCAATCAGATACACACTAAATTAGGAACTGCACTTCTTCCTAGTACAGCCTGCCAAGACAGCTGCAGCACTGTTTTCTGTACTAATGACTTCAAAGGTACTAAAAAAAAGTTCTGGCACTGATGTCCACTAAGAGAAGGTACTCCTGTCATTACTGGAGATAGCTATCATTGTGTTTTTCTTTTTAGTGTAAGAATGTCATGCAAAAATATATTTAGAAACCTAGTGCGGCATAATCCTTTCAGTCATACACTTCAGCTCAGTTTGAGGAGAGAACAAAAGCAGGCTTTGTTGGCTGTAGTTTTCCAAATACCCAAAGCAGTGGGATCTTCAAAGAAAGCAAGGGTCAATTTATCCTTCCTGTATAAGGCTCCACCACACAGCAACAGCTGATCTGGTCAGCTGGGGATCAGATGTCCCAGAGCAGACTGTGGGAAGGAGGGAGGTGATGTTTCTGTTAGGCCATGAGAAGTCATTTGGAGTTCACTGTGTTGTTTCCTGTAACTTCCCAACAGGGATGAATACCAGCAGATAGACCAGGAGGGCAAAGAACTGCAGAGACACCCTCCTGGCACAATCTGGGCTCAGGGAGGATAAAAACTGTGGAGCAATGAACCAGGAAATCTGAGCAGAAAAAGACCTTGAAGAAAGCCTTTATGGAAGAAACAGGAACCACAGTAAGATTACCTGAGGCAGCACTAAAGGGAAATTGAGGCACTGGAATAGGATGCATCTGGACTTAAAGATTAATTCATTATTCTGACATAGTGCATGGAAAAACAGAGCATCCTGAACTATCTGCAGAGAAAGCAAAAGCTGGATAAACAGAGCTTTAGCAAGCCAAGTGAGGCTCTTAGATGCCCTCCAGAGCAAGGGTTGTGTACTTTCTGGTATCTATTCTGACCTTAGGCTCAGAATTAAGCCTTTTCAGGAATGTCTCCAGTATTTTAAAGGCTAATGGAAACATCCATGAACAGTGCAAAATAAAACCAGATGTTTTAACGCATTGTTAATAAAAATAAACATTTTTAGCAAATAATGTTTTATGTAAATCGATTGTACTGGGCTCAGCCTTTCCAAAGGAGTATCATTAATTCTTCAAAGGTCTACTCCAAAGAGAGAAAGAACAATCTTCCCCCTGGAATAGTCTACCAAACTTTCATATCATCTTAGAACATGCCTCTTAAGAGTGCATTCCAATTTAAAATACTTAGCACGAGCAGGTAGAGTCACTTTGCCTTTTTTTTTTTAAGAGTAAACTCAAATCAGAAGCAGGAAAGTTGGCTTAATTTGGCAATTTAGTGGTCAAGTTCTAAATAAAAGTTTGATCAAGCTTCAACTGACCACATAAGTGGAGAACAGAGAAGTATTTATAGCCTGCTCTCCCTCAGCCACCAGCTGAGAAACCACAGAAGGACACATTACAACACGTGACTTCAAGCACATGATATCAAGTACTCAAGTTTCTCTTTCAGCCAAGGACTCCCACTCTTCCATGGGATATTCTTTCACCATTCTTCTCTCTTTGATATTTTAAAACAGACATAGAAACCCATTGCATTAACCCAAATTATTTTAAGAGAACATGTTATCTACACTGAGATCAAGGAGATTTTACTTTCATATTTTCCTTTCCTTCTTTCCTGACGCTTTGAAGAGTCAGATACTCTTCACCACTTTTTCCTCAACTTAAGGCCTGAGATCCTTTCCAAAACTTGTCATCTCTTAACCCAGTAAGAAGTCTTTCAAGAACAGCTTATTTCCATGTCCATTGCCATGATCCAGTATTTTTTCTATATTAATGGCATTGCATAAGTAACTCTCTAACACTGTCTAGAGTTGATGCTATTTTCTATCTTCTTTTTACCATTCCCACACTCTCCAAACTAAACAGCACCTAGATGGAGTTCCAGAGTAACTTCTCAGAGCACATGCACCCATCAGTGATCCACGGTGACAATGATCTTGTCCTGAAAGCTGAGACAGGCCAGCTTAAGTCTCAAGGGCACAAACATTTTCACACTAGTTGTTACTAATTAAAGTCTAGTAGCTTTTCTTTTCCAGCCTCTCAGGTCACACTTACACAACAGCATGTTTCAAAGTAAGTTATAGGCATGTAGCTCTCAAAGAGTTTCCCATCCACAGCTCCCTCTCCGCCTAGCTACTTACTACCATCCTTTTCCAGGCTAGGACTTCCTTAGATATTATGAACATTTGGATTAAGGCACATGAATCAGACAGCTTAACAAATTACTCACTACTTTGAGAAAAATCCATTCTTGAAGGAAAAAGCTTTTGTAATATGAGTAAAAAAGAGTAGGGAATGATGATGATAATAACAATGTATAGGCTGACTGCAATCATTTTTCTTTAACTAGAAGAAGAGGAACTAGGAGAAATAATTTAGTCTGGTCAGGTGCACAGCTATGAAAGCCTCAGTTCCACCTACAGTAGTTTTTACTGAGCAGATAAACACAGGGAAGCTGCTGTGAACCTCTGTTGTAGTGATCTTAAAACACAAATGAATAAACGCACCACACAGTCTAATTACTGCTGTGGAGCCTCTGGGTTATCACTTAAGGGTGTTACGCAGCTTTATCCACAGAGCCTGTTTTCAACTTTAGGATGTCTTATTACTACCACAGGCTCAGAGATTAAAACCAAGATGGCTGCAAAAGAGGTAAGAGTATTTTCTCCTTTAAATTAAGCAGAAATCACTAGTTCTTATTTTAAAATTAGAGCAATGCAGGTTAGAAGGGATTTCTCCAGATCATCTCATCACTTTTTATTGGAATAGGTAAAAACCATGAAGCTTTTTCAGAGTAGCCTCATATTGAAAAATATTTTTTGTTCCTTGTTTTAGAAATGCTGATTTAAGTAATTATTCAGAATTAATTAATTCCAAATATCATTAGTAAAATAGATTGTGTACACCTTGTCTTCATGCAAAGAAAACCTTGATTTTTAAGCATTTGACACTAGTTTTCACATTAAACCAAAGATACCAGTCTCCCACAACTGCCTGTGCTATAGACTTTCACAATCTTGCAGTATTCCTGCACTGGCATCCTAATTTCAATAAAACATGGTGTCATAAACACAGGAGGAAGCATTAGGCATTTAAGTGCTGTTCCATTTGCCCCACACATCATTATGTTTTGACTGCACTTAGAACTTAAGGAAGGTCAAGTCATATGACACAAGTGCTGCAAGCGCATGCATATCAGAGAGTTAGTCTGGGGAGAAAAAGGTGGAGTTATTTTCCGGTTGGTTTATTTTTAAGTAACATTCCCTCCAGTATGTAGTCCCCCACATACTTCTCATTCTATAAATCCCCAAGCTTCTTGACATTTACACAAACTGTTAACTCCCACCCCTCTCCCAATTACTTCTTTTCTGATGCCAGCTGCTACTCACAAAACAAGGCAGTGTTCTATGGATGTCAGCATCTTGCCAAATCAGCCCCTGACTCATCAGTCAGCACTCTGGGATGTCACTTCATTCCAGCTAGAAGCACTACCTAGAACTCTGGCACTTGGCAGCACTCCTTCCCTCTCAGCAAAACTTGCTACTGCTTCACCCCATTTCAGTTTGAAACCCAGAGGAACAGAGCTGCCTCTCCAGGAATGCACCCACACACACATCGTCACTGCCCAGTGGTTTGTCACTCAGCAAACTGAAACAGATGTCTCTACCAACGAGCCAACAGCACATCCCTAGAGGAAAAGAAAAGCACAAACCTGTCTGTGCAGCCAGAGTCCCTTCTGACAGCTCTTGCAAGACTCCAGGAGCTACCCACCACTGTCGCAGCAGCTCGCTTAATACTTGTGCTTTGGTCTTTTCCACATACTGCAGGAAACTGAAGGGAAGTCCAGATCACACCTTTAATCAGTTTAAGGAAGAAGTGACAAGATACAGCTGCCTGCAGCCAGCAGCCCCACAAACATGATTTTTCACTCCTGTGCTGACCTAACTGCCCAGTGCCAGGTGAAAAGCTCCCTGTGCTGGAGTCCACAGGGCTGGAAAGACCACATTCCTCCTTTTCCATTCCACATCTCTGAGACATAACTATGCACTTGACAGTGCAGTAGCACTTTTTCCCTTTATCATATCCTGTCAAAGATCAGCCACAAACCACATAACCAAGCAGCTGCTATTCTGCAGCAAGAAATAGTCACTATAAGCAGAATTAAGTGGTCTGACTATGGGCAGAGGGAGAAAGGAAGAAAAGCCAACAGCACTGCCTTACTAGCCATAGCATAAAAGTCTGCAAGTACTTGCAGTTCTCTCAATGACTCAACTATTACCACAACTCAAGCAAACTTTGTTTGGTTTTTGTCACCATTTTTAACATTTAAGAAAGCAAATGCCTGTGGAAAAACATTATTATTTTCATCTTAAAATACCTTAGAGTTTGCAAGAAAATAGCAAAGTAATACTGCTATTTTAATTCTACATGCCCAGCAGAAATCTAGTCTCAAGCCATATTTTAAAAAACTTATGTTAAATATATGCTGCCATAAAAGATCTTTAAACAAGTTACAGCAAATATCAATAACATAATAAAAATGCTCAAGGTAACCTCTTCACTCCTTAGGAAGTAAGTCAGAGGCTTAAGAACCACCTTTAAGAAAAAAAGATATGCCTTTTAAATTTGAGACCTCCTGGGCTCAAAGAGGCAGGAGATGCAAAACCACAATCCAGACTGCCCTGTATAAACATGTCTTTATACCTGCCTGCATTCACTGTGCACTGCTTCACAAAAGCATGTGAAGCTTCCCTATTGCTTCTGTGTCATTACAGCCAACGAGTATGGAAACATAACCTCCTTATGTCAGAGAAAAGCTTACAGCATCAAGAAGTCAACATATTCATATTCATGAATCAGCTTAAAGCAATCATGCTGTTCTGGGCTAAGGAGAGAGCTTTTTTCTATTTTTCTCTTCATTTCTTCCCTCTTAGTGCCAATACACAGGCACCTCCTACCAAATTAGGCCATCTGGTCACTTGACAGCTGTAAATAGCAAGCAGTCAGTTAACATTGTTCAGGAGATTAACATGCAGGTGAAGTTACAGTAACCCTGTGGGTTAGTTTTGTGCTGTCTTTTTTTTTTAATCTTAGAAGGTGAAGGAGTTGTGTAGTTGTGCTCAATAATTGTCATTAAACAAACTTCTTAGCCTAGCTTTAGCCCACCTTCCCCCATCCTCCCCACTAAGATATTAACCACCAACCATATATTCAACTCTGCATCTGTTGTACCAACAATATATAGAAATATAGGGGATTTGTTTAGAACCCTGAAAGCTGCTTGTTTAAGGTAGTCAGGAATTGAAAGTCTGATAAATTTCTGGTTAAAAAGGATAAAAATACTAAATATTCTTTAAAAAGAAACAGTGTAAGACTGATTTTAAAATCTATATACTGAATTTTAAACATTAAATTAACTTGATAATGTTTTTAATACTTAAGGTTACCTGAGAAGTCTTTGATTTTTTTTTTCCTTAGCCTAGGTGAGCAAAAAGCATGATTTATCAGAGTTAAGCTTTCCAAAGTTCATACTGATGGTGAGGAGGCTAGAATATGAAAGATTAAGATGACTCTAAACACCACTGTTACTGTTAGTGTAATTCCACACCAAAAAAAAAAAGAAAAATTAACTACACAATTTAATAAGAAGTAGTTTATAGCTGTTCTGTAACACACACAAAACACACCAATAAATAACAACAGCATGTCAGTGTATTCCATGTTTACAGAAAAAATGCTGAGTATTAAACTAAAGGACTAACATTAATCTATCAAAATCTGCTTAGAGTGTAAGGAGTCGTTTCAACCAAAGCAAAATGTCTAGCCTGAACTCACTTACATTATACTTCTGTGAACTTACATTATACTTCAGTAAATATCAGCACAAAAGTTTATTTTTTTCACCATAACTCAGTCAATAAACTGTTTTAAGCCTACATTTACAGCAACCTCTTGCTTACCTATTGTATTTCACATAATAAAAGAGTATTTCTACAAAGGCACATTTTATAGTAAGACTAAATGGCAGTCTGGTTTTTAAGAACTTTCATGCAGGTAAATTTTAAATAATGTCTTCCCCCTCTGAAAAAGTAATCACTGAATAAGTAGATGTCAAATTCCCTGACGTTTCCTACACATTCCCAAAATTCATCCAGTAAAAGGCATGCCCTCTATGACAACAGCCGCAAGCCAAAGACACCAGACATATTTTAACAGAACCCAATTCTCCTTGAAGTGAGCTTTGGGATCCCAGAGCCAAACACTGCACTAATTCATGAGCCATGGACAATGCCAGCCCGGGAAATTACAGTTTATTCAACTCACAGTCACCTCAAGAACAAGACCAAGTAAATAGACCAGCTTTTTCTCAACAACCCTTCTTCAGACATATTACCATCCCAAAAATAGAGTTAGATTCAACTCTCTGATGTTCTGCAGGAAATAAACCTAAAGAAACTATGAGTTTCAGTAACCTACCTGCAACTGCTAGTAATGAAATTAAGACTGCAAGTGCAATTTCTCAGAGGCAAGTATCACTCAACCATCTTCTTTGTAGCTTCACAGGATACTATCCATGCTTCATGGAAGGCAACCAGTTCTATCATTTACAGTATAAAATTGTAAGCCCAAACTTCTCAAAAATATACAGCCATTTTTCCTTCACATTAATCCTTATACTGTCTCATGCACATCATATATGTTCCAGTAACAGCAGCATTTTCCAGTTTAATTTTCTAACAACCTCTTGACAAATATAGAAGTATCATGTTAGCCATCAAATGCCACTGCTGATTCAGACTCATCACAAGAGAAGCTATTTACAAAAGCATAAAATAGTTATACAAGCAGAGCTAATGGATAGCGTTTGTACTTCATTACAATAATTGGTGCAAACCACTCATTAATAGGACTTTGAAAAGAAGCGAAGAACTACATGAAATGCAAAGCATGAACTGCAAGTTACTAATGCAATTCAAATAACAAAAAATCTATTTCAGTTCATCTGCATGTCTACTCCACATTGTAAGTTCAAAGCATTAGAGACAAAAATACGGGGCAAACAGTTCAGTATTCCTTCCCTCTCCCCAGTCCATCCATACAATCATCTCCAGACAAGTACTTCATACACAAGGGGTTTCTTCTGCATACAACTATTTTGACTATTAACATAAATTTTGCAAAACTTTAATGGCACATCAGCAGATGTTCTTTTCAGAGGATTTCACAACATCCCATCTTAATGGTGAAGCAGAGGAAGAGCCTAATTGTCCTTAATCCTCTATTCAAAATAGGTTAGATGAAATCCTCTTTTGACTGAAGCAAAGAGATTAGTGCGTGTCACCAGGAAAAAGAAACACTATTCCCCCCTCACCCTGGCCCGTATCTAGATGAGCTTAATGATTAATGAAGGAAACAGATTCTCCTATTTCAAAAAGGGAAATTAGTCTACAGGGAAGAACAAAATAAATGGAAAAATGTCTCTATCAAATCTCCAAGTTCTTAAGCTTCCATGGTAGTAGTAAAATAAGAAGCATACCAAAACACACTTTCCCAGTATGCCTCAGTAATCAGAAAAGAGCTCATATGAAGACGCTTCTTTTAAATACCAATACACATCTGTATCCCTGGTAAATCTTGGCATAATTTTTGACATTGCTAAATGAATAGCACACAGTTTATGGAAGCACATGTGCACCCATCTGCACATGAATTCATATGAATGCAGATGGAGGAATAAAGAGGGAAATAGGTGGTATCAGGAGAAGCAATACAGAACACTTAGGTAACAAGAAAAAAACCAACCCCAAAACACAGTCATTACATGCCTGTGTTCACACCCACTCTTACTGTGACACAGTAATTTTGTTCCCTGGAAACGTTAAAATACCCTTATAACTTCTTGCTATGGAAAAGGTGGACAATACTCTCATCCCTGTCCCAAGAATAGAAATTAACATTCAGATCTGCAAAGATATCGAGGTGATTTACCAGCCTGTGGTCTTCTGTGATCTTCCAAACAAACTCCAGAGCCACTGGCTCACCCCCTCAGTCTCCTAGAACAATCCAAGCTAAGCTGCCAGTTTCTTCCTAAAAAGAGTGCATTTTTTAATATAGTATCACAAGTACTCAATACTTTCAAAATTAAAATCAAAGTTTAATTGAAAAAAAAAACCCAAACAAAACACCTTTAATGACGACTCAAGAGTCTGTGCCACAGGCTTCACAGAGTCATTACTGAGAGGGAAGAGAAACAGCTTGTGTACGTATGATATAGAATAGGAAACCCTGGTTTGCCTTGTCTACCTGCAGCTGTTGCCATGGTAATTATAGCAGAGAAGATAATAGCATTCCAGTGTCATTTTGCTTCACAGCTTAAGATGAACTTCAGCTGAAATATCCCTCAACAATTATACAAATAAACATAATACATTATGTTGTGTAGTGGTAAGCCACTAGAATAAGCAGAATTAATTCTGGAAAAAATATCATCTGTCCAAAAGACTCCTAGGAGGAGAAGCAGACTATTCTGTTCAAACAACAAGAACCAAAAAAAAAGCCCAACAAAAAACCCAGTAAAGTTGAATCCAGTTGCATAATAGGTTCTAAAACACCTGCTCAGTCTTCTCTGCAACACAGTTTTCTCTTGTTTCTGCTCCCTGACACACCTGCACATGACATGCAGCAGGCATCCCACAGTAAATCCCATCGAGCACTTCAGAAACCACAATGTTCCAGTCACACTTAAACCTAGTTAGATGTTTTATTATGCCCATCTCAACACCATCAACAGCAGCCCACCACAGTATTTCTGGAATGCTTTTTGTCAGCCCAGTCAGTGTTTTCTAAGTGTTGGGGGTTTAAAAAGCAGACTCATTAGAAAATACCATTCCATCTTGTCGCTTTTCCTGTTTCAAACGCTACTGTATGACAGAAGAAAAAAAATCAATGAGAAATGGTGATCAGAAATGTTAAGCTATAAATGTGCTATGTGGTACTTCCCATTCCCAGAAATAATTTTTAAAAGGCTTGCAGAACTGATACTCAGTGGTGCTTGAGAAAACGCACAAAAGCAGAACAATACTGAAGTTTTTTTTAAATCAAACAACATGTTATCAAGAGACAAAAGCAACTATACAGTTCTCATCTCAGGATTTTTGATGCTAAAAAAAGATCAAAACTTCTTGATCTATTTTAAGTCACTGAAGCAGTTCTAACAATTTAGATGCTCCAAAAGCAATGTTTTCTACTACCATAGAACATCTGAGTGCAGATGAGTAATATTTTGTAGTCAATAGCAACCAGCATGCAATATGTACACTGACTTCCTGTAAGTTAACTGTTTTACATATGCAATGTCCTATTTTCATTTGTTTATTCGCAAAAGAAAAAGGAAATTATGTTTTGCTTGTGTAAATTAGTTAATTGATGGAGTGGGGGAAGGGGAAAAAGAGCTCATGCAATTCTCCATGTTTATTGCCCTTCAGCAATAAATAATTGATGGGGGAAGGGAGAGTATCTAGGGCCTTTTGGGGCACCAGATAATACTGAAATATCTTTAGAGTACATTACAAACCAGAATGAACACAAGACTCGTTACCAGTATGAAGAGCTAAATTTGCAGGAGTGACAAATTCTGTCAGCCACATTCAACAGAATTAATTTGTAAGTAAAGCTTTGAAACTTGGCCTTTCTAAAATAACTTGCTGAAAAGTCAGCAGGAAACACTCCACACAGATACCCACCCCCCAAAAAAGAAGAGAAAAAGGCAATTAGGCAAACAACAAAGCAGTGGTGCTTGGGGAAACAGGAATTCAAAAGTTACTCATGCGGTTTGATGCCCTCTGTTGAACCTTCCACAGCAGGAAGAACTGGTACCTACAGCAAAGCAGAGCTAAGAGATGGGAAGCATCTCAAGTTTCAGAAAAACATTGTGACACACAGACTTGCACAAGAGATAAAAATGGATTACATACCAGGAATAGACATAAATCCTTAAAAGCTGCAAGTTATTAATGGTTGACCCATGAATACATATACAGATCCTACCAAGAGCATCTTTTGCACACACAGCACAGCTGGCAGACAAAGTCAGTCACATAAATGTGTTTACGTACACTTTAAAACAGCTTCAGATTTTGTCAAATTATACCTCTGAACTTAAAACCAAAACATAACGCTTTCAATTTACTTGACTAGGAAGAAAACTGTTTAACAGGAACCTTGACTGAGAAACATAGGCAGTACCAGTTTAACACTCATCTGCAAGAGTGCAAAGGAGGCTGAATAAATTCAGAAGCAAAAGCCAGAAGCAAACACCTTCAAATGAATTAACCAAATTTTGATTAAAAACAATAGGCCATCTGAAACACTTGACAAATGGATTGTCCTTTACGACATAAATGACTATAAAGCACCAAAGCTTACAAGTTCACCAACTTTCAGGTCAAAGCAGTTATCAACCTCTACTGCATCAAAGCTAGATAAATAAATAAATGAACTCAAGTTCAATATTGATTTAGGTCTACTAAGACTACAGACACAAGTAAAATACTTCGGAAATCTAATCAGATAACAGTTTTATAATTTTAACGCAAATCAAAAGCAACAAAATCATCTAAGTCAATGATGAAAAGTCACAGGCTGTCATGAAACTTAGTTAAGAACTTGCTAAAAATCCCTACCATAACTTCCTGGATAGGCTAGTCAAATGTCTTCTCAAACTACGATTAAAGTTGACCCACTTCTACAAAAGTGAAAAATAGAGCATCCATTTGTAAACTCAATTTATTCCAGCCTCCCAAAAAAGAGATTTTTCAGAAATACCTGCACAACTAATAGGCCAGCAGCTCCCCAGAGACCAAAGCTGTAGTAAACCACTCTTCCTTCTGGAAACACATCTTACCTGCTACTACCTGCATTTAGAAATACCTACACAGGTAACAAACACTTAAGATCCAGACTTGTAATCCTAAAGTAACAGAAGAGCCTGAAAGAGGAGAAGCAGTAAAGTAGCAAGATCTCTAAATATACTACATAATACAGGCAAAACTCTTCAGTAATACAGACCTCTGACCCGGTAGCATTTACTGTACAACCTAAAGCCATCAACCTGGGCAGGAGCTTTTAGTGACCACAGCCAGCTGCCTTACAAATACAGAGCAGACCATCACCACAGGCTGCAAGATGTTCAGCAATCATTTACTGTCCAAACAGGCATATGCTGAAGAGCAACATCTTCCCAGATTGCCCAGATATATTCAAATCAACAACATTCAGGACTGTCAAATCCATTCATTCAGCCATCAACAGCTACAAAAGACATACGCCCATGTTTTATTAAGGAAAGTGTTTATTTTCTCAAAGATGTCACCAAAACCTGTTTAAATATTATTAACCAACTTTTGACTGTGATGAGAACAGACTTCAGAAGTTCTATCACCAGCAAAAAAAAGTGATCAAAGAAAACTAAAGCAGCTGCATTAACACAGGCAGAGTAGATGACCTAATGATATCCACAGTGTCCTAAATAATTTAACTACAAAACAGAAGCTAATCTTGTATGGAGGCAGTTTTAATTGCCATCGTATCTTGTTTTTTCCCCTAAATAGTGCACTGCTTAATATTAAGCTAACAAGTTTCTCTTGTTACTAAGCAGGTTCTGCATGACACTTACAGGATACCCCATGCTAATTCTGTATTTTCTGGCTGTGCAGCTGCCCTCCCTGGAGCAGCACATATCCTCTGGGGAATCCAAGGAGAAGAGAGAGAAGCATTTTGTCTGATGCAAAAGCAACACCTAAGAAAAAGGTTACATTTTTATAGAATATGTGACAAAAAGTAGTCCCACCAAGTAATACTCGTACTACTCACACACAGCCATAATTTCTATTATTTGGAAAATAATAATAAAATCAATGTCAAAATTTATCTTATTTATCTTAATGTAGAAGACTGATTCAGTTTCTATGATTCCATGTAGAAGCAAAGCTGTATATTAGGGTGTTTCTATTATGTTGCTTAAAGATGCCTCTAATATAGCTCATACACATCCTAAAGCAGTAAAATATACAGATTAACCTCAGCAGACACAAATCAGAAAATTACAGTGCTGTTTATCAGCTTGAAAGATCACAGGATTTGGAAAACTGAACTTCATGTCAGCTGTTCTGCAGTGAAACAAACACTTCTTCTGTAAAAAAGTTACTTTTTGCCATCAGTCCTGTAAATTGAGTATGGCTGCAGTAACAGTTACAGGAAGCAAGAGATGAAGTCAAAAGAACCCAAAATTTGCCGGATGATCTAAAGAGGCAAAAAAAAAAGAACATCAATTTAAAAATTTAGTAAGACAAAGACAATTCCCACTAACCTAAGAGAAGATATCATCTCTTGCTGAAGAGATATGAAGTACAGTATGACTAGCATGCTGAACATATATTTTATTCAACCTACATCACTAAACTCTTCAATGCCTCAAAGATCTAAAAAGGATGCTCAATACAGGTAAAACAGTAAATATTTGAAAATGCTAACCAGGAAGCTGACAGCATCCAGTCAATGCCATTCTTCCACAGGACCTTGGAAATACAAGCACTGATTTTGCACTACTTCAGGACAGAAACTGTACAGTAAAGAGGAATGGGAGGCATCTTCCCAATCACAGCAAACCCCCTAGTATTTAACTTATGCCTTTATGTCCTACAACAAACAGGACTGAGAAAGGAAAGTAATGACACAGAACTGTTAGAAACCATCCTATTGGAAGTCTCCATTAATACATCACAACCATTTGTTTCCCTGAGATAAGAGCTCCCAGCTAACTCAGCAACTCCAGATGCACCAGCCAAGGTTGTCACCATAATCCAGAGACCAGCTCCTCTAGGAAACATCTGCAGCTGACCAAGTCCAGGAGATTTTGTTCCTTGCTGAACAAAAAATTCATAGTTCTAAGAACCTGATCATAAAAACGTTTTTGTATCGACTTTAACTAAACCCAAGTTTGAGCTGACTTTGGAATAAACACAAGACATAACTATCCACTCCAGCTCTCCCACAGAAGAGCTGCTGCCTTGTCTCCCTTATTAAAAGTAGTTTGGAAAGTGACAAGCACCTGTACATCTGTGTGCCTGGCTGGTGCATACAGAGCTTTGGTGAACAGCTCTGGAGTGATACCCCTGACTTGTACATCTGCTACTCATGCAGAGCAGTCAGTTTCAGGCCCAGTGGTCAAATGAGTACTTTTCATTTTCCCTCCTGTAGATGTACAAAAGTAGTTGAACCATGGAGATACAAAACAGAAAAAGACCAGAAAAGCCACACAACACAGACATAAGGTTGCCAGACCTCAACAGTCTTACTGAAATGAACACAAATTTACTTACATCCCCTCTTCCTTAAAATTACCTTTCTGTGGAAGAAAGGTTTCAAAGTTAAGACACTGAGCAAAAGCAAAATAACAAGAAGCAACAGGTGAAAATATACAAGGCAGCAGGGACCATCCTAGGCAATTACCTAGGCACAGTCTATCGGCATACACACAATACTGTGTGACCTAGGCAATAGCCAGCCTTCTTCACATGGGGCATAATAATGTTTAGTTTATCTTTTAGACTGCTGCGTTAGTCTCATCAGCAATGCAGGAGGGTGGTGACAGTCCACAGAACAAGAGCTCAAGCCCCTTACTTTCAACATACTGTTTCTCATGTATCTTTACTGCAGCTGCTCCCAAGCCCATTTCCTTCATATTTGATGCTTAAGCCTGCCTTGGAAGAGGTTAGCAACGATGTTATGCAGAAGAGATTTAACAGTGTGCTTGCTCTGTGCAAAATGAGCACACCATTTGTACAGGCTCCAGATGTGAGCACACACAAAGAAAGAAATCTTAAACTAAATCCAACAGTTAGATCAGCACTTACAGAACTCTACACCCAAAGTGATCCTACCTCTTTCCAAATAGACCTCAGCACAAGTCACCTGGTCTCTATATCAATAGAGACTATTGCTTCTCATTATTATTGTTGCTACACATTACTAGGAGTATTCTCTTCCTTTTCTTAGGACCACTTTCTAAAATTCCATACACACATAACTGCTTTCAATACTCATCTCTCCACTCTCTCCTCATCCCACATATATCTTATTGTAAACCGGGGAAAAAAGAAAGAGTATAAATTTTCATCTCTCCTACTTCTCTTTGTTTATACTTCAGAAAGACAGACTTCAGCCTGCGTTAGGTGGACACAGCTCTTGGCGCACACAAACCCAAGCGTAAGTGAGAAAACTTGAGTGCTCTGACCAAGGCAAAAGTACTTTCTGCATAGAAAGCTAAGCTATTTGTATTTGAAAATTCCTATTATCTCTCCCTATCTTTAAAAAATTACTTCTATACCCAAAAGCAGAAATCTGCCATTTCCTGGTGTTTGCGGTCCCCATGCCTTGCACTGAACGACCCCACACTTACAGGCATTCTGCTAATCTGTTTAAGCCATTATCCTGAGCATTTATTAGGGGTTCCATGCAACTCGAGCCACGCTCACTGACGCACCTCAGCCTACACTTGGCCCCCATTCTAATGCGCTGCCGAGTTGCTCTCTCGGGCGATGCGAGTGGGGTTTTCCATGCTGACCAACAAGCCACATGAGCCCTCTTGCCCCGGAGCACTCTCAAGTCTGGCGTGTTTGAATCTTACTACGCACACCTACAAAAACTTGGGACCGTTCCGACCAGTCGTCAGTAGAATTAAATTGGACAATTCGACAAAAAAGTCCCTTGACTGAAACAGTATAGCGAACAGAAAGGGGAAAAAAACCCAAACCAAAAGCAAACATACTAAAAGAAAAAAAGCTGGAGAGCTAGAGGTTTTATATGCCCTGCTAACTACGTATCGCAGTACACTGTAAATTGCAGTGCTCTGAACTCAGGTCAAGCCGCTGAGGTTCAGCGAAGGTCAGTCCCGTGGGGCGGGCGGGCTGCGGGGAGCGCACGACACCCGGTGCCGCCGCTGCTGCATCCCCGCTCGCACCGGGCATCACGTGCGGCGGCC
>VXBN01001097.1:35722-146483 GCA_013397395.1 Sinosuthora webbiana | reverse complement strand
GCTTCCCGGCGGGGGGAGGCAGGAAACCTGCCCGTGCCGGGGAATGGGCTGGAACACTGGGGTGAGCCAGTGTGCATTATACTGGGAGCACTGGAGGGAGTGATACTGGGAGGGAAGACACAGGGAGAAGCCAGAGACTAATATTGGGTGCGTTGGGAGGGAACTGGGAGCACTGGTGGAGAGCCAGGGAGTGGCGCTGGGAGTAGTAGGAGGGGAACTGGGAGCACTGAGGGTAGCCACGAAGCGATACTGGAAGACCTGGGATGGCATGAGAGCACCGAGCGGAAGCCAGGAGTGATGCTGGCTGGGAGTAAAAGCGGGAACACTAAGGGGAGTCAGTAAACGGTGCTGGGAGTACTCATAACTATAAAATGGGTTGGGTTGTCTTAGAAGGGACCTTAAAGATTATCTCGTTCCAGCCCCCCCGCCATGGGCACGGGGACCATGGAGGGGCGGGGATGGAGCCAGGGAATGTTGCTGGTAGCCCTAGAGCGAGCTAGGAAGTGACACTGGGAGTACTGGGAGGGAACTGGGAGTAATGTGGGGACACAATGAGTGATACTGGGTGGACATGGAGAGCGCTGAGGAGCGACAGGGAGTGGTCGAGGGTAATCCCTGCGCCCCGCCTTTACCTGCGCCGCTCCGCGNCTGCGGGACGGGCTGCCGGAAGTGCTCCCGGTGCCGCGCGGGGTCCGAGCCCCGCTCCGCCCGGCCCCGCGTCCGCCCCGGCGGGCGAGGAGCGGCAGCGCTGGGCCGCAGCACGGCGGGGAGCCCGGCGCCGACAAGTGGGACCGACTCCGCTTGTAAAGCGCCCAGGGACAGATTAAGAAACCTCTGCGCGGTGGTGACCCCAAACATCACAGCCCTGCTAAGCCCGCAAACAGTAGAAATTACTTGGCGGAGGGTAAAGGGATAAGCAGCACTCGGCAAAAAACGCGCACGAAAGAGAAGTAGAAGCGTATCATCGTTCCCCCTTTTTTTTTTTCTTTTTTTTTTTCCTCACCCTAAGTGCCTGAGACAACACCTCTCTTTTCTGCAACTGTTTTTTTCTTCATGCCATTCATACCGAGGAACTCGCTCAGGTTTGCAGGAATCTTGTACGTAGTCTCAGATTACTCTGTACAACTTAATATAACATGAAGGCTCTGAATCAAATACATTCTCAAAAATTAATTGAAACTTACTAATTTTATAAAATTCAATCTTTTACTAAAAACGTCGATTTTAACAAAATCAGAATTTTATGCTTCTGAAAATCCATTCCCTTCTTTGGCAACAATCATGTAAGCTGTTCCTTATTGTCTAGTTCATGGCTAAAACAATGAAGTTTTTGTTTATTTTGGTTTTTGTTTTGTCACAATTAAGTAGTTCTCTGGACACCATCAAATATTCTACCACAAAAAATGCACAAATTTCTAATACAACAAACACATAGAAAAAATAGAAACTGAACTATTTGAGATCATTACATAAATACTAAGAGAAAGAACATGTGACTCTTTACGGGTCACCTTTAATGTAGGTGCATTTTATAAATTCAGCAGTTTTTATTGCTGGTTAGATTGCAAAATGTATAATTTAATGCACACTAAATGCACTGTGGTCAAGCTAATGTTGCTCTTCAAACTCTAAAGGGACATTGGTCTAAACCCCAATTTTCATCTTGGTTACAACTAATATTCATTTTGCAGCACCTCCCATTTTCCTGCTCCTATTTACAGATCTCACACTTCTGTGACATAGGCTTCTGTACTTGCATTTGAGCTTCAAGAAATCATCACTGAAGTGGAAAGGTGAAAATAAAAAAAAGATCCATGAAACAACAGGAATTTTTCTCAAAATTAGCAATCCTGCATGAGTTAACACAAAACTACTTCTGTTTATTTACAAGAACAGTTACATATTAAAATAATATTATGTGTGCATGAGTCTTCAGGAAACTAGTTTATTACCAAGAAAAAACTACAGAAGAACTTCATGAACATAAAGTGATAATTTCAAAACAGATTGCAAAGCTGTAACAGGAAATTGTTTACATTGCTTTTTAGCATACTTCTCTGTCTAGCTATTCCAATATCAAAGAACTTATGGAATAGTCATATTTTGTAATATTTTTTCAAGTCATTACGCTTTTATTCAAACTACCATTTAATCTGTCCAGTCTTTTTAATGACATTGCTTCTCACCTGGATTTGGAGTGAAAGCAAATTTTCAAATTATGCAGAAAGTTGCTTTTAAAGTTTTCTTTTTTTTCATACTTTTAGTCATTTCCTTCATCCAGATGCCGCAATATATTTTTTTTCAGTTCATTAAGTGTCCCTTTGTGTGATGCCCATGTTAATTTGGTGCACCTCACAGAGCATCTCTGAAGGGAAGGAAGTTCACCTGCTGAGCTGGGAACAGTTAACAACGGTTCTGTTCTGAGCATGACCATCATGGAGATATTTCTGAACCCCTTGCTGTCTCCTCAGCTTAGGTAACGAAGATGGGGCTGCAAGAAGCATTTTCCTCAGATCTAGAGCCTGGAAGCCATTTGTAGGTTGGTTGCATTCCCTGAGGTGAAAAGGGCACCAAAGCTTCTGTCCTCACTGACTCTTAGTCCAGGGCAGACATGCTCAGATACAGCCCTTTCCAGGCTACTGCTCAAGCAAAGCTGAGCCATTTTTCTGCCCTTCCCTACACTGCTATGAAAAAGAGAAAAAAGGAGCACAGCTGGATTCTGGGCACCTACTGAGGTGAAATCCCAGCCTACATTAGTCCTTTGTGCCAGTATTTCCACAAAAAGGGCGCCTAAATGTGCAACCCATTGGTTGGCAACCCACAGGAGAGCCCTGGTAGGACACTGGAAGTTAGCACAGGACCTTGCCACCTGAGCTGTGTTTGTGCAGAAGGACAAACTTTGCATGTGAGGACTGCACAGCACATACATTTGATTTTTGGAGTGACAAGCTTCTCCAGTGTGCAACTGAGGAGGGTGTTGAGGTCACACTTTTAGACTTAGGTACATCAAATCTGCCTAAGTCAGGCTTAAGGTGCCTGAGTCTTTTATTGGATCTATCCTGAAGTGACCTGCTAAAGGTCACGTTGTGACTTAGCAGTCAAGCCAAATGAGGAGCCTTGATCTTACTGGTCATGGATCTGTTCTGCCTATTATGCAATGTTTTACTTTTAAGCAATTTATTAAACTAATCATCTTTGAATATGCCACCACATTTATTTCACTCCTCATTTCTCATTTTAAAGATTCCTAAAATTTTTAAAAATTACCTGCATGCTGTATTTTCTAAATTTCTTGTGTCTTTTCTGACTGCAGATTTGACCTCCTGTTACTGCTCTCTTTCTCCTTCCTATTCTGATTGATTCCTTGTGATCCATTACTGGCCTTTCAGGGTACTCCTACCTGCCCAGCTGAATTACTACATTCTCTAGATCTTACTACACAGTAACTCACACTCCTTCTGATTTACTTACTGTGACTACAGCTCTGCTTGAAACATCCCGCTCATTGTTTATATTGCATTAGAAATCAAGGTGAATATGTTAGTGTGCAAAAGAGTTACTTTTCTTATGTACAGCTGTATTTTCTGTTACTTTGCAGCCCTTATTGAGTTACTCCATTTCATAATTGCAGTGAAAATGTTGAGACTGATCCAAGGGCAGCAGCTCACTGCATGCTGGATACTCTTCTTGAGGCAGTAATAGATATTTTGCAGTTTAGTCCACACCCTGATTTTGAAAGGTGGGAAGGCAGGATTTAAAGCTGGGCTCCAATAAAGTGCTACAGTTCTCACAGGCATGCTTATGATACAGTATTAATAGATAACATAGTAGATGTCAGAGGATTTTTGTTCTAAATTTGAGTTTAACATCTGTTTAGATTCCTGCTTCCTATGTGGTAGTGACTATTTACCTCTAGTAGTTCTGGCTAAAGTTACTAAATACTTCTTGAAAAAACTGTATGCAGGTGATAAGAATTGGCATGGGCATGTGTGAGAATAGTGTGAGGAATGGGAAATGGCAGAGATTGAAAAGCTGTTAATTGTATGCACTTATCTGCTTCTGAAATTGGTATGTGCTTTGAGTGAAATTGTTTATCCTGCAATGTTCCTGGCTTTTCCCCTATATCACTTCTTAATTGTGTCTCTTCATCTATCATATTTCTGAAAAGTTAATGAAAAGAACAACTTCTTCTCATTCTTGAGTCACCATTTATTTAAACTAGTTAATTTGTACTAAAGAGAAATTGTTCCCTCAGTGAACAGATGTTTGTGTTTTGATCTATTGAAATAGTATTTTCTCAGATCCTTCTGAATATTGTTTGTGAAAAGAGATACCAACAATAATACCAACAAAATATGCTTTTTGTTAAAAACATTTCATTGCCTGGAGTTTGTGACAGAGGTCCTTCATTTGAAGAATATAATTAACAGTTACTGTGATACTTGGACAACTTACCTGCCCAGGGCAGATAGCAAACTGAAGTTGAAGACAAAGCAAATAAAATGACCAGCATCAAACCTCTCTGGTGATGATTTTAGTAGAAGTAGAGTAGCCCAAAGGACAGAGGTAGACTCAAAAAAGCACTGGACATTGAAGATCACTTCACTCTTGCTTGACTTTTTTGTCTGGATCTGTTTTTTTTCCCAGAAAACATGTATGTGTGAAAGAGACATTTCTGACTCTTTGACCCCTCTGTTTCTAACCTCTGGCAGTTATGCATAACTTCTCTTACAGTCAAAAGCTAAAGGCACTGTCATTATGACAACATACAATTCCCACATACTTGCTAACAAAGGTGACCTTTGTTAAATAGTTTCTTAACAAAATCCTCTAAAAGAACAGAGTATGGCTTCTAAACAGATGCAATCAAACAAATGTGCATCAGTTAAAATAATTTGGCTGCCATCTTCTGCCAGCTCAGGCAGTCAACTGCAGTTACAGCCAGGCTTTGTTCATCTGCTTTACCTGATGAAAGAGATCCAGTCCCTGGCTGCTGAAAAGTAAACCTCTTCATCAGGAAAGGCACAGGAGTCAGGAGGGTCTTACTAGTGACACAGAACAGTCACATGGACCTTTTGGAAGACTTGCCCCATCACTGTGAAACGGTCTATGAAACTCATTAAGAGGGAGCCCAGCCTCCACCAGAGGAAGCTTCTGGGATGAAGTGCTGTTGGCTGCTATGGTTACTAATGTGATTTTCTATTTACTTCCTTGTTCACTCACCTGCTTTCTCATTCAAACACCATGCACAAGTACCTCCAGAGATATTTGGTTTGGAATAGTGACAAACCTCATTAGGGGTAGCCATGCACAATCAAAGAGAAAAAAGATACAAATGGTTAGCAAATAAACAGAAGAAAGGAAAGTGCTGGAATCTATGGGTTTTTTGAATAATACTCTGTCCTTGCTGCTTTGTGAACTTTGTGTTCTCTTCACGTTGGATTTGCATTAATGTTAGTCTTGCCTTATGTCTCTATTTTACACCTCAGTGCTTCGATACAGCAGAGAACTCCCCACAGTCAGACGCCTGTGACTGTAGAACTGAGTGCAGCATCAGGATTTAGATGAGCAAAATATTGTGATTTATTTTTGGTATCTTAAAGGGACAAGGACATTAATTTGCTATTTTATTTTGGTAGCACTTCCCAGGTCTTGTTCCCACCTTTATATACATTTTTTTCACCTTCTACACATTTTTGATCAGACAGTCTAACTGTGTAGTAGTTCTACACTATGAAACTGTCAAATTCCAAATAAATTGCATGTCTTGAGGCTACTTTCCCCCCACCAAGTATCAAGAAAAAAGAGATAACTTTTTTAAAAGTGTGAAAATTCCTGACATATTCCATGGTAATAACCAGATGGACTAGTTAGTACAACTAGTATTTATCATAACACACTTCCAGGTTAGGAATACTTTTTGACAATACTTTATAGCCGTAAAAGCAAGCAGCTGATCGTCCAAAAGGGTAGTAAATAATAAGGATATCATTTTCTGGCTACTTTAATGTCATCAGTAAAATTACTTTTGTTTTGATGTAGCATTCAATCGAAGCTGGAAGAAATCTTTTAGTGGTTTGCTCTTTCCCACCAAGTAAGGCACTAAATATAGCAATATCAGCATTCTGGGCTTCAAAAAAGCTGTGGTTCAGGTTTCTAAAGAATATCTGCTTTTTCTCCTGACAGTGTTCAATTTGTTTTATAACTGTTTATTTAGGAAGCATGAGTAACTACAAATCAATACATGAAGTACCAGAAATAATAAACACTACAAAAACGAGCCTTTCACTTAGATGATAATGATGCAGTCATGCAGTCATCAGATTTTCCAGTTTGAAAGTTACAGCTAGCTGGAGGACAAATTCCTGAGAAAGGGACACAGCATTGCAGGCGTAGGGCATTCTGACTTGTCCCATTGCCCATGTGCCTTCACGTAGTCTCTCTTCCCTTCCCTTGTTATTATTCTTGGAAGGTGCATGCTCAAGGCTGGGAGTGGACACGGTAGTGGCGTGGTGGTGGCAGCAGTGTCCAAAATAGGGTCCTTTCATCACTTCTTCACCCCTCCTGATGACCCCCCACAGGCAGTAGAGAGGGAAGTAGGATGGCTACAGTCCATTATTTTTCCTGTAGGTAAATCCCAGGTGACAGTGACACAGACTGCACCTCTTTCATTTCCATTGTCCAAAACGCATCGGTATTTCCTCTCACATTAGCGAAAAACCCCAGTATTCCAGTACATATTTTCAAAGTAATTTTTGGCCGTGTGTTCACTATTAATGGTCTATACATGGTTTTTTCATCTGTCTGTAGCAAGTATCAGAAGTGCTTTTATGGTGACAGCTTATTCAATTGAGAAGTAGTTCTTTAAGACTCTGCTGTGTTTTCCCTTACTGCAGCTATGTCTGTCTCATCTCCTTGAGCACTGCAGAGGCTGGGCATGATGAGCATTTTGTGGACTGGGAATCTTGCTGTGAGGGAACGTGGTGAGACTTAGCATTTTGTAGATGGATTCAATGAAGTGTGTGAGATCCCTGAAGCTTTCAACCATGACAACATTCAATTCCATCGTGTCACTTGCTGTGAAATGTGTAATGGCCACAGCCAGTGCTCTTTTTTTTTTTTTTTTTCTTCATGTAAGAGTTTGCCTCTAATTTTAATATAGTTGCTGTTACAAGTTTGTTCCAGTTGACATTTGTACATTAAGAAAAATCGCTTTAGTTAAGTAGGCAATAATTCCAGGAAGAACGTTTCCTCCTGACAGAGATGTACTATCACAAACCTTTACATCTTTACAAAAGGGCTTATAAAGATATAAAATAGTTGCATAAAAGGGCAAAAATAAAAATTATATTAGCATTTTCATTTTCTTATCTTTCCTCTCCAGAGCACAGCCTATTGTCTTGTAAAATATCTCTATATTATATATAATTACAGAAGTTTCAAATCCATACTCTCCTTTAATATTCCACACATTTAAATCCTCTAGAGGGGAGCAGGAAGGGGAGCCAGACTTTTATAGAGGCTGTGGACAAATGTATAAATTGGCAAATCTAGCTCTGGTCTGTATAAATTTTTTAGGCATGACAAAAATGCTTGCTGAGAGTGTGGAGGTAGATTTGTGTGACTATGAAAGTAGCTTGCTCACAGACACTGTGTGTGCTTTTGCTCTTCTGCAAGTTTGGTTTTTTCTGTGTCTCACTTTATTTCATGTAATGGGCATAAGGATTGTGTGCTAAATAGACAAGGAGTAATAAACAGTAGTGATGGCATCCATGCCTTGTCATGATGCTTCCCAAAGCTGTCAGTTCTGAAAGGAGGCCCACCTGACTTACAGCTGAGTAGGAAGGAAAGGGAATCAACATCTACACAGGGTGAAAAGGCTGGTGAGGGAAAGATTTTATCAAGAGGCTGTAGTTTGCAAAGCAGCAGTCTTTCCTGAGATGTTCAGTCTGTACAGACTGAGGTGGCTTGTTCTGAGGAAGCTCATGTTTCCATGTAACTGGTCCTAAGTTCTCATTAGGCAAACCAAAGCTCTTCCCGCCTTTGTGTTCTGACCTGAAAAGCCTGTTTGCTGGAGTAGGCTGTCCTGGCAAGGGACATCAGTTACCACCTTGCCAACAGCTGAAAGTCTCTGCTGGATCCAGGCAGGAGCTACTAACAGAGGGTTTGACTTTCTAGTGTCCAGAAATGTGGGACAGAAAAAAAAAATATATCCTTAGCTGGGAATTAATCCAGGGGAATGGATAGTTTTTAATAGTAGTGAACTTACAGTGGAGATGGATAATACGACCAGAAACCATTTAAGACGGATGTATCGGTAGTAAGCTAAGTACTCTGATTAAGTGCCACCAACACTATTTGGTACACTATAAATAGACATGTCTACTAAGGCAGTCCTGACTGATTTTAAGACAGTTAAGGTTGCTGTTGCTTTGCCCCATTTTGATGCTACAGCTTCTGCAAAGCTGGCTGGTGCTGGAAAGGAAGGCCCAAGCTTTGACAAGTGTGTGGTTGGTATCTTCTGCAACTAGAGCTTTAACATCCCCAGGTGAAAAGAGAGAATAAAAACTATCTGACTTTTTGAGTATGCCTCTTTCCTTTGCTTCCTCAAATAATTGTTTACTGGCAGTTTACTAACTAAAATCAGGCCACCATTACCAATGATCTTCAGTGATACGCCAGAAAGATGAATGTAGCTGAATTTTCCTATACATGGAGATGGAGCTGTGATTCAAAGCCACATAAAGTAGGAGTTCTGTCCTGAGTTGCACATGCCTCCCCTGATGCATCTGAACTGGGGAGTGCATGTGCCTGTGTGATATTTCTAGAATGAGTCCTATAGTGGGTATTGATTTATAGTTGGATATGGGAGAGTTCGTGTTTTCATAGTGCTGTTGAATTGAGTTCTACAATTAGCAACTACTTTGCCTCCTCTATACTGAGAAGCCCATGAGCAAAGGGAAATTTCAAATTTTTGCCTTATTTTTCCATCTTGCTTAGAGAGGGGAGCAAGGGAAATGTCAGTTTTTCCACTCTTCCCTGCTATGCCCTTCCTCTCCCTTTGGAAAGAGAAGGTGGCTCAGGTTAATCATCAAAGGCAAGATATTAAGAACCCAGTAGAGGGATAAGTGATTTATGAAGGCTTCCATGCTTTAAGGTCATGAGTCAGGGATTCCTTCCTTAAAGTACTTAGCCCTTAGACTGCCTTCCCATCTTTGCTTGCTACTGTGCAGTCCCATTGACGTCGGTGGACTGGCACATGGGTAACAGATGAATTTGCTCCTAATGATGATCACACCAAATCAATATGAATGGCTTCTTGCATTTCTGTGGAGCTACTTTGAGCTTGAGGGGTGGTGAGAGTGAAGACAGAAACAAAGTCTTATGGAAAAAATTTGACCAAGTCTTGGGCAACTGCTAGCCAGAGAGAAGAGAGATGAGGGGAAGGGAGTAGAGAGAGCAAAGGTGGGTAGCTCTTATCAGTTAATTCCTGACATAATTATTTATAAATGTGCACATGGCCACATGCATACAAACTCCTTTTTTCTGTTTAACAGCAAGATTACAGTGAGGCCCTTTAGTGCTAGTCACTCTATACACCCCCACACACACACACAGAGTAACACAAAATCATGGCACCTTTCTAATGATGCATAGCCTGGTGCCTGATGCATTAAATATTTGTATATATAGCACACGTACAGAATGATGCAATGCAGATACATATGAATTACACTGTTTGTAGAGATGAACTTCATAGTGCAAAAGAATTGGAATTGGAATTGGAATACAGAAGCTGAAACTGTATTACTACAGTGTATTACATATCCCTTAAGTGTTACAGGGACATAAAAGCTAATTTTAGTCAAGAAGCAGCATATGTTGTCTGAGTTCCATGAGTAGACTGCTGCCAGTGTGCTTTATGCTAGCGATCCTAAAGAGAATTTGGATGGCCCCATTACAGCTCTGTAGTTTTTAGAAAAGCTCTTAATGGCACTGAAACCCTGGATAATAAAAGCACTTGTTAAGTCATAGACTTTCTATTCAGTCTCATAGCCAGCGAGCAAAAGAAGGCTGTGGGAATACTATGTTACACTCAGAAAAATTCTAAAAGCAAACAAACAACATTTTATCTCACGTTTGTGCATCTGCTGGTATCAGGATATATTTAGCTGTGTTTATACAGAAAGTAAACAGGTAATTGCACTTCAGTGAGAATCAGTGAAGTACTCTGATGGAAATTTTTTTAAGAAACTTTATTTTACAGTGAAACCATGGTTGGGCATTTTTGCTGCATGAAATTGGAAACTGCTTGAAATAGGAGTATTGACTTGGTTTATTCTTGTGTTCATGGTGTAAATAAAATGCTATAAAATAACTAAATAATGCAAGAAAAGAACATTTAGTAATAAAACTAATGTCATCTTCAAAGGCCTAAAGAACTACTGAGGTGCTGCATATGCATATGTTTTAGAAATGCACTAGGAAGCCTTTTCTAGAAGCCTGGATGTTTATTTAATATTAATTGGTGGAAAAATAGGAAAGATCAAATAGTGAGACAACCCCCCCCTACTTCCATTACACTTTCAAAGATGCTCTTATTCCAATACATAAACATTATTACTTGAAATAGATAGTACTTATGGCAGCTTTTACTGAAGTATTATTTTTGCTGAGAAGAACATAACTGTGCTTCCTTTTTGCCCAGCAATTTTCCTCCTTTTGTGATATAATGATATGGTTCTGCATAATGTCCTGCACTGTATAGGGTTTCCAGGTGTTTCAGTCACTGCTGACAAAACCTAACATATCACTTTTTTATGTAGCCTGTTACGTTGGTCAGGAAAAGGTAATGACAATGAACTTTCCTCTATGAATAAGGTAAAAAAAGTGCTTTCTGATGAAATATCCTTTCCTTTTTCAATAAGCTTAAATGTTACTCTTCCTATGCTGATAGGCTGCCAAGGCTTTTTATTAAAAGCTGGAAAATTTGGCATGTTATCCCCTCAGACCTGAGTGGATTGTTCATACATCTGATGCTGGCACATATGAAGGAATCGATTTATCATGCTTGAGTTTTTCTGCCCTTGACATTTATATCTAAAAAATCAAACCAGCCTGGAACTGCACAGCACATTGCAAACAGGAGATGTATCCCTGCAAGCTTCAGCTACTTAGCATTGCCTTAGTGGTAAGGGGCAAGTAGCTGTAAAGTAGCATAATAGTGCTCTTTTCACTTATATGTCATATTTAGAACACTGAACATGTCTTCTTTGTGATAGGTAGGTATCAACAATATCATCATTTGTGTCTGTCACATTTGGATTATTTTTGTTATGATCTGCTCCAGGGCAGGATTCAGCATCAACCTGACAAGGGTGAGGAAGGGGGCTCCAGTTGTAGCAGCTGCAGAATATACCAAATGCCATGCTAATTATTTTTTATCTTCTGTTCAGCAGGTGAACAAATTTCTAGACTGTCCTAAACTACAATTGTAAACTGAAATGGGAGGGGGAGGGGAAGTTAGGGGCAATCAGAAATGTCAAAATGGCATGTTTTCTCTAAATCTGTCCAGTAAAAGTCATCTTTTGTATCAGCAAAATAATCTGGAATGTTAAGAAAGGAGACCCCAGAAATGCCTCAAAACACCATTTTGGTCCTATTTGTGGAAAAGGACTATAAACAAAAATCTGTCTCCACAGTAGAGAGAGGAATGGAGTGACTTTCTAGGATGCTCTTGGTTTGAGATCACAGCCCTTAGAAACATTACAGAGCCAGGAATGCAAGCTCAATGAAACTTCTGGCCAGATTTACAGGATCACTTACCAAATGTAAATCTCTGATGGAAGGAAACAATAGGAAGGGAGGAACAGTTTTCTGGCATCTAGCAGGCACTTCAGTCCCTGGAAAAATCATTCTTTGTGTTAATATGATTTATAGGATGCTGTCATGATTGATTATGCTGGAAAATCTGATGCTAAATTTGTGAAGATACTCATGTGAAAGGAAGAGGCCAAAATGAACCTATATACTGGGGACAATAAAAAAAGGAAAGAGTCAGCTTTATGATAATATTCTAGGAATACTGATGGAATTTTATTAATCCTGCATGCTGTTGCCAATGCAGAAAGATCATGGCTGGAAAGCTGCCCAGTGGAAAAGGACCTGGGGGTGCTTGTGACACTGGCTGAACATGAGCCAGCAGTGCCCAGGTGGCCAAGAAGGCCCATGGCAGCCTGGCCTGTGTCAGCAATAGTGTGGCCAGCAGGAGCAGGACAGGGATTGTCCCCTGTACTCAGAACTGATGAGGCTTCACCTCAAATCATGGTCAGTTCTGGGCCCCTCACTACAGGAAAGACACTGAGGAGCTTGAGCCTGTCCAGGGAAGGACAACAGAGCTGGGGGAGAGTCTGGAGCACAAGCCTGATGAGGAACATCTGAGGGAGCTGAGGTTGTTTAGCCTGGACAAAAGGAGGCTCAGGGAGGACCTTACCACTCCCTACAACAACCTGAAAGGAGGCTGTAGGCAGGTGTGTGTCACCTCCTCCGAGGCAACCAGTGATAGGACAAGAGGAAATGCCCTCAGGTTGCACCAGGGGAGGTTTAGATTGGATATTAGAAAAAAATTCCTTCACTGAAAGGGTTGTCAAGCATTGGAACAGGCTGCCCAGGGTGTTGAAAAGACGCACAGATGTGGCACTTGGGACACGGCTTAGTGGTGAAGTTGCCAGTGCTGGGTTAATTGTTGGACTCAATGATCTTAAAGGTATTTTTCAACTTAAATGGCTCTATGATTCTATGCTTCTATGATTATTAAGGGACTGCTTTCTTCAAGGTAACATTTTTTAGTATTTCATGTTGAGTCCACAAGTCCAGATGTACCAAACCCACAAATTTTGGTTGTGCTCCATGTATATCATTTTAGCTATATTTGACTAAAATTAGATCATTGAATTCAGTTCAGAAATTTCTGCCTGTTGACCCAAACTACAGTTTCATGAAACCAATTTAAAAATATGCTTGTATCACCAGCAAAATGAGGGTATCTTCACTGTTCTGCATACTACTGAGGTTTTCCTTTTCTTTTCTGTAATTTAAACTTTTGTGACTTTTTGAGATCATTCCTCTCTCAGCTAGGTATGATTTTATATGTTTACTACCAGTCTTCTGTTGATGTCATACAGCATAGAAACTCTTCAAGAAAGTCAGGGTAACAATCCCTGCCTGGAATTTCATGAGATTTGTATGTCTCTTTGCAGTTTGGCCTAAATAAGTAACAATTCAACAAGGATTCTTTACCATAAATATGCCTGGTTTAAATAAATAAAACCAAGTAAACTACTAATGCAATTACTAACCTCGTTGTGGGTTAATGCTCTTCCAGTGCCTTGTTGGTTTCCATTGATAGGGAGGTAATTGGTTTATGTGCTAGGAAGCTGATTATGTTGCCCAGACAGAGCAGCAGGAGGGTCTGAAAGAGGTAGAAAATACGTAGACCAGAAGGATCCCCACACATAGGGAAAATACCTATGACCTGTGCAAAATCTTCATTAGTTTAAATTCTGTCTCTCTTACATACTTCCTTGCCCACCATGCTCTATTACTTATAAATGCTGAAGGTGATGTGCACTGCTGTGTTATCATCCAAAGAAAAGGGAACTGGAGGAATGAGATATGTATAGAGAGGCTGAAGTCACCGAGATAGAGCATGGGAACGGCAGCCTGAAGCCTAGACAGAGAGAAGGAAAATCATGGACTGTAGCCAGTGAAGGCTACAGGTACTCAGGAGAGGTCAGAGTTGTAATTAACCTAGTACTTGTGAGAGCCAGAATCTCTCCTTTTCTTTATCTGTTCCCTTGCAGACACTTCAGAAGGAGTAATTCTGTAAATGATTGCCTGAACAAGCAGGATCTGCTATATCCTGCAAAGTTCCAACATAACACAGAAGGAAACCAGACACACCTCTGCACACTAATTCAAGTAAGGCCTCACTTGAAGGAATTTTTAAAGCAAATCAACCAGACACTCCACAAAGCAGAGGAGGTCTAATACATTTATATCCTAGCCATTGCCTTTCTGTGGCTAAGTTTAATTTGTCAGTTCATATCTAGTTAAACTATGAAAGAAAATCAAACAGTGTTGCTTCAAAGGCAGACTGAGCTTGATACTACCTGATATATCAAGCCAGAATAGCTGACATGCAAATTAGAATCCAAAGCATTCACGCTTTTATGCTCAGCCAGGTGCTGGCAAGATCAAAGGGACCCCTAAAACCTTTGAATTTATTGAAGGGAAATTGGGGAATTTGTCTAGAGCTTATAGAAGGGCAGAGAGGACCCTAAGTAGAGACATGGGTAAAACTGCAAAAGATACAGTGATAAAAAAAATCCAGACATCTTTTTCCTCACCAAAATTATATCTCTTGGTCAATATTGCATTAGTGAAATTCCGAAGAACCTCTGATTGACATCTTTGATATGGTGATGAGGTCTCTTACAATTCATCTTCAAAATTATTCAGAGTATAAAGGACTGGGATAAAAGGGCCTTTGAATACTATAGGCCATAGGCTTTTTCCTTTGGTTGATACTAGAAGTCTTAGGGAATATGAATATTGAGTCTGAAAGTTCCCTTAAAGACTGTTTTCTAAAACTGATAGCCATCAAGAGAAAGACCCAGGGAAGTATGATAAATATTTCTGTGTAATAGAATATATGATTTTTAACCACCTCCTCAAATGATATGGAGCTCAGAATAGGTGTATTTTGCTTACTGTTTCCTCTAAACTAACAAGATTTTCAGTATTTTAATGAGCATTTTCTTGAGCAAAAAACTTGTATCATACCCTTGTATTTTGGATTTACAAGTGGAACAGTTTCAGGAGTGAAACAGCACTAAATTTCTAACAGGTAAGACCTTAAAACATTAAATCCTAAAACCTTAGATGCTGAACCTCGGTGTTTTCCAGTGGGTGTTAGGCGAGAAAGCAAAAGACAAAAAAGTGCTTTTTCTTCAGTATCTTGTTACAAGCGCATGGGCTAAAGGATGTAATTAAAGGTTCAACCAGCATTAACACATGATATCATACTAAAAATACCATCCAGAATGCATTGAAATTGGCTAGACTGCTTAGCTTTTTCTCTTCAAGCAGTGTCAACAGGAGCATCAGAACTGTTCAGCGTTGAGAAGAGCTGACTCTGTCAATCTCTGTCAATATCTGAAGGGAGGGTGCCAAGAGGATGGACCAGGCTCTTCTCTTCTACCAAGCAGTGGGACAAGAGGCAATGGGCAGAAACTGAGGCATAGGAAGTTCCCCCTGAACATGAGGAAGAACTTCTTCACTGTGCTAGTGACCATGCACTGGAACAGGTTGCTCAGAGAAGCTGTGTAATGTCCCTCACTGGAGATATTCAAGAACTGCCTGGACACAATCCTGTGCCCTGTGCTCTGGGATGACCCTGCTTGAGCGGGGAGGTTGGACCAAATGACCCACTGTGATCCGTTCCAACCTGACCCATTCTGTGACTCTGTGACTCTGTAATTTCAGGCTCTACTGTAGCTACCTAAGAATAGACTTCTACTGGAAAAATCGAAAATGGTAACCAATTGTTTTCATCCAAATCTGCATTAGACAAATTTTTAGATAACATGCAAGGACTAAGAAAATATACTAGCAATTCCAATGCCTTCCTAAAATATTTGTCCCTTCTATCTATAAAGTGGAAGTGTAATAGTACATTTTTATTTTGTACCATTGCCTGTAATATATTTTGTCTTTCTTGTCATAAAACAGCACTGTGAGGCAGAAGTACTTTTCTCCCCACTTGCCAAGGGGAACTGAGAACACACATCTGTGATGCATTTTGTGTGTTGTTTTATGTCTTGATTTTAGTTCAGATTTTCCAAATGCAAGTGTACACCATGGCATGAAATCTAGGAGTGCAATTTGACTTATGTTTCAGTGTCTGAACTGTAAGAATTTTCACCTGAACGAAGTGAATTCCTGCTATAATCAATGAAGATCTGACCACCACAGGCAGGGAGCTCAGGGAGGCTTTCAGATGACCAGATGGATGTGTTTCCCTGCAGTCACCTGTCTATATGCAGACATTTCCACTGTAGACACCAGCTGGGGGAACCCCAAGTGCAGCTGGATATGCTGATCCCTCTGCATCCTGGCTGAGTCCACAACAATATTCAGCAACAGCCCTTCTCGGTGTGTGCCCTGTGGCTGATGGAGAATGGACACGTCAGCCAAGGAGTGTGTGGTTGGTGTGGAAGTTGCAGTGGCCCTACACCACATGTAGCACAGACAGCTGGGGTCTGTAGGTTTCTGGAGCCCATGCAGCCTCATCCTTTGAGCAAGGTGGTCATGGACCAGCTACTGAGTGAGGCAGATAAGGGACAAAACTGTCAGGAAATATTCTGGCTGTTATCTCACCCTCTGTCCTATGGGATAATACAGATATAAACGGTATGATTCAGACCAGATCCCATGGGAGTCAGGCACTGAACTCCTTTGGGATTTTGTCTCCACATGAATTATTACAGGTTATAGAGGAAGTCTTTGAGGCAGAATATAAACAAACTGTGACATGCCAAATCTTGGGCTAATGTTTTATACCTCAATAATCCATCTTGAAGTGTCTCATGATCATTTCTAATTTTTCTGAAGTACATTAATTTAAAACACTTCTATGAGATACAGAAATAAATTTTAACTAGCTGTTAACTCTTTACATCTGTTTTTATTGAACGAGAAATCATTTTGAATTTTGCCGTTTTATTAAGGAGCACTGACATGTCACAAAAGAAGAGAGTGGTGTTAAATGGACTTTGTGCCTCTGAGGAAAGGTGCTAAATTTGCTCAGTCTAGAAAAAACAGGCAACATATTGTATGCTGGTTTTAGCACAGGTAGACAGAAAGAAGGTATGCCTCTGACTTAGGCTGGGAGGGGTATGGAAAGATGACTGTGATGGAATGTACGAATTCCGTGCAGTCAAGGATCACCCAGGTGTTTTATGCAGTTTAGTTTATATATGTTATATCATGTAAGGCAGAGGTAAAAAAGCTTTAGAACGTGCAGCAGTATGTAGATAGACTGTTACTTTATATAATCTGTGTTCCCCAGTGTTGCACAGCACCTTGGGTGCCTTCCCCTCTCTATTGCCAAGGGTCTTCTGTTGGCCCTTCTCCAACCTGCCTTTCCTCCCAGCTGGGTGCTCCTGCCCCCAGGCTGTCCCCCAGCCTCAGTCCTTTTCCCTTGCTGTCCCCACATGGCTGTTTTCACGCTGTTATTCCCACAGGCTCGCCCCAGCAGACACGGTGCTGCGGTGGTGGTGGTGTTTCTCCTGAGGAGTGACCCGCAGTGGCCGAGACTGACCCTTCCCTGTCCTGTCTCCCGCCCCCAGCTGTGGTGTGAGCCGAGGAGACCCGGGAGGGAGTGCACAGAGCAGTCGGCACAGAGCACTCACTCCCTGCACGCCCTAATCAGCGCTGACATTGTCCACAGAAACAACCAATGTGACAGGGCTGGGCAGGCCCCGCGGCCAGCCAGGGCATCCCCGCAGGGAAAGCGGGATGGCGGCGGAACCGGCTGCCCAGGGGAGGGTGCTCATCGGAGGATCTGCCATCCCTCCTCTTCTCAGCTGGCTTTTCTTTTTTTCCTCTTTTGTCCTCCTCTGTCCTCTTCCCAAAAAGTAACGCTCAACATGAGAAGTACTGCAAGCCACCAGCTGTGAGTAATTGCCCCTGACAATAACACTTTGTGCAGGTGACCCTGTCTCAGCATCTTCTGTGCAACAAATGTAACCTTGGTCAGAGCTTTTTAGGCCAATATTCTTTGATCACAATGTATTTAATGATATTGATATTGATATTAATGTTATTGATGCCATAATTATTGAGAGTGAAAAATACTACTTTTAAATTTCTCATAATATTCTTTTATTTTTCCTCCTGCACCTTTACATAAATGCATCCTTGTTCTCACAATCAAGTCTACCAGATTTTGGTACAGGAGAAAGTATTGTCTTCAGTTAGCACTAGGAACATGGAGTTCCCTGTCTTCAGTTATGGAAGACATGTATTTATGGAATATGTAAAATCTCTTATTCCCTGGGTTGTGTGCCTGGCTGATATTAAAAGACCAAGTCTATCATATTTGCATTCCTGGCATTACTTCAGAAGAAGCTGAATCCCAAACGGGTATAAACCTTCAGGGTAAGTATAGGTTAAAGCCATTTTCAAAGTAACTTCATGCCATTGGCACTGATTTTTATACTTACTTAAGAAGTCAATAGATATTTAGATCACTGAAGATTGTATTTAAAATCAGTTTCATGTGATAGAAGCTCTATAATATGCATAACAGGGAATTGCCAATGAGTCTTAGACTAAGGCATCTTGATTTTATCTTCTATATTAACTCTAATTTTTTTTTAATAGAGAACATTTATATTGTTGCTATAGGAATGTGTAATCTGGGCCATTATAAAGACTGAAACTACCATATTTTAGATGGATCAGGTTATTTTCCTAATATTTGAAAAGTATTATATTT
Organism: Sinosuthora webbiana; assembly: GCA_013397395.1. Classification (NCBI taxonomy): domain Eukaryota; kingdom Metazoa; phylum Chordata; class Aves; order Passeriformes; family Sylviidae; genus Sinosuthora; species Sinosuthora webbiana. The sequence continues at coordinate 127,921 of VXBN01001097.1, read as the reverse complement.
GAAAATACATAGTATGTTATATGTAATAGAGTAAGAAATAATCACATCTACTGTTATGTAATGTCAACTAGTTTTGTATTAATATCAAATACAATTATTCAATAAAGTCAGATCTGTCCTGTACTATCAAATATATGCTGACATTTGAGAGAATGGTGGGGTTTTTAAGGACAAATAAACATGGTTATTTGGAATATTGTTTTTAGTAAGAAAAAGATTGAATTCTTCATCCACAGGAAATTTTTTCTTTTCTAGGATATGTATTTTTAGAACTTGTCATGCTCATTGAGAAGACAACACAATGGCAAAGGCAACAAAAATAATACTTTAATACAAAAATAATATTTTATGCAAAAATTTAATAAAATCATGGAAGTTTTTTATTCTGTCCACTATAGCTCATACACTGCTGCCTAGCATGAATAGCATTCTATAGACATCTGTGTCAGTTAAAAAAATCTAGGAATTATGAAAGCTATGCCAAAATGGTGAAACTTAATGGAGCCTGCTAATGCATTTTATATAATGAAGTAATGACAACTGACAATTTGACTGTGCATTTTAACTAAGTACTCATTTTTACTTCTAATTTATATGAATATCCATTTAAGCCTTTAAAGGAGACTACTGTATAGAACAGAATTTCAAATATTTGCTCTGCTTTAACTGTCTTTCAAGGAAATATTTCATCATCTTGCATTCTAAATTATGCTAAATGTCAGTGTATCACCCGTTGTTTTAGCTGATATTTGCCACTTCAGCCTTTTTCCTAATATAAATTTTGTTTACCTGTCTATCATACAGGTAGATATATGTTGTGTGACAAGCTGCATCATACAGGTTTATGGTCTGGATATTTGTATGTCACATACATAAAGTTGGTTTAAACCACTTCAAGTTACTCCCTTGATTTAAGGCATTCTACTTATGCTGTGAGTTAGTGCACCTTCATGACATCCCAGGGCAACTCTTATTTCCTTGCACTGAGAAACTCCTTTGATCTTGATCATCTTAAACAGTAACACAATCCAAGAAAATTTCTGTAAATCCTTGTAACTCTTAGAGGCAAGACTGTGCTACTCTGGAATGCTACTAGCTGTAATCAAGTCATAGAATCACAGAATCTTTTAGGTTGGGAAAGACACTTTAAAAAGTTCATCGATTTCAACCATTAACTCAGCACTGCCAAGTTCATGACTAAACCATGTTCCTAAGTGCCATATCTACATATCCTTTAAGTGCAAGTGATTGCAATCTTGATTTAAAGTTGAACACAAATCATGCTAGAGTTATAACAGCATACCTGTTCTATACATCTCATGCCACAGAAGCATCACAACTGACTTTTGCAATGCCTTTGAGTGAGGGTGAATAGAAAATCATAAATATAATGTAGAGGAGGAATTAAATTAAATGTTCAAGACATGGCTCTGCTTGAAACCATCTAACACCTGCTACTAATGATACCCACAGCTAAGCTTGCTAATTATTTTATATGCACACGATATGGTTCTCTTTTCCCCTCTTGCATATTTTCTCTGTTTAGTACATGAATAAATCTTATTAACATAATTTGAGCTCTCAAATAGCACTTTTCAGGATCAGAAGCCCTGTGCAAGAAACATTGACTTTCTATGGAAAAAGGGCCAGAAGAGGTTTTCTCCTCTTTGTTAGAACTTTTAGGTGCAAGAGTTACCTTAACAACAATTATGGTCACCTTCATTTCAGTTCAATAACTTCAGTGATGTGCATTCAGTATGCTGATATGAAATTGTAAGACAATCAAACAATCCTGTATAATGAATATGTGGATTTTCTTTTTTGAAACGTGGATCCGTTGCTACTCAAATTTTGACAATTAGATCCTAGATAAAGAACTGAATCTCAGGATACTATGATGGGCTAACTGGACAAGACTTGCACAAGTGATTAAATGTAGTTTTTCAAAGTCAAGTTTTTCAAAATTACCTCCTCAAATTAATCTGTACTTGGCTAAACTTTTATCATTAGAATATAGTTTTAGAGGAAAAATAGAATGTGTTTTACCTTGGTCCTGGTACAGAGTGGACAGTGGTCCATAAAATTACCATATGATGTATTTTTTTCCTTTGATATTTTTTCCACACTGAGAAGTTTTTAAAGACAAGCAGTTATGCAGATATCTGTAGTGGACAGCTGGTCCTTTTACTATGTTTCTAGGTTGGAGTAGTCAAGCAACAAGAAGACATACAGCTCTTATAAAATCTCACTGTGGAAGCTGAGAGCTAGAATACTGCTATTCCTTCAGAAAAAGGTATAAAGTATTTAATCTGGGGAAAGTCCTGCAGGTACTGACTCCCATGACAGAATTTTTCCTTTAGTGGAAAAGAACAGTCTGGTCCTTTGAGGAATTTCCACCTTGTCTTACAAGTAATCTGTGCTGAGTTGACAACTTCTTTCACCACATTTACAGTGACGTTAAATAAGGTCATTCAGAAAGTGGAATTGTACTGGTGTCAAGCTAAGTTAACCTTGATGAATTGCAATATTAAAATATTGAAAATTTAAGAATTATTGTTAGTTTATGTTTTAAGACAGAAAACTAAACACTGGCAGGTTAGAAGAACTGTGTAAGATGCATTATATTTTCCTCTAGGTTCTAATAATAAAATACAGTTATTCTCACTGATAGGCTTGTTGTGAGTATTTTTAGACTGAGACAAATATTTCTTAGTAATGTAACTGTGCTAGAGTAGTGTGTGTGTGTGTGTTCATGTGGCCAAGACAGAAAGGAATACATAGTTCAGAAGAGGACTTAATATGTTGTCTTCCAAAATATATAGGATAGACATATGTTCTAAAAGTCATATAATAATAGTCATGGGAAGGTGTTCAAAATTAATTTAATGCAATATCTTTCTATTGGGTTCAGACTTGTAGAAGCTGAAGCAGGACATTTTCATTTTTTATGAGCAATTCTCATTCTAAATGAATAGAATGTGGATCAGTGTTTCCATATTAAGAGATGGCTCTGCCACAGCTCATCTTTTCCATCAATAATAGATACCTGTCACCCCTGGCAGTTAAGAAATCCTAACTGGTACTGACTGTTTTCAGACATATTTCAAAATGAGACTTAAGCAAAGGTTCTTCTGTTGGCAGTTTGAATCATTATTTGACTTTATTCAGTTTGCAGATGCAAACAGGCATGTTATAAATGCATATACATTTTTACAGCATGCTTTATTAATTCTTTAAGTTAGAGATTGTCTGTTCATATCTGTCAGAGATAGATTTATTGGGATGGGCTAAAGGACTTCTAAATCTTTTCTTCTCATAGCCTACCCCATTAGTACTGTCAGCCTTCATCATGATGATGGAAAAAAAATACTGTACAATATTTCATGACAGTTAAAGCTTATCCATAGCAATGCCTTGATTTACTCAAATATTTTTAATTTTCAATTTAAACCTAATGGTACTTCACCCATTCTTGTCTTATCTCTGAAAAGACAAAAGCATGACTGTAGTTTACCAGCTAAGCAGTTTGTAGGAATCCCAGAAATACATTCATATGTGGTTGACATTTTGTGTTATCGTTTTCACAATGCTGGATGTCTTGCTCCACGGTTATTTTCTAAAGAATTCCTAGAAAATGCAAGCATATAATTAACAATCAGTTTTGCAAGCATTTTCACTGTCCTTGGAGCAACTGTGGTGTTGTTCTACCAGCCCCTAATCAGGGCTGTCTGTGACCAGCAAGAGCCAAGTTGCAGAAGACAAACATCTGTAAGGACAGGAATGCAAGCAGAGAGTCCCGGACACTTGTCTATCTTAAGAGGTGTTCCTTTCAGGAGGACTAGGTCACAGCAGAATTTTAAGCAAGCAAAATGTCCCATATCCATCCTCTGCATAAGAGATAAAAACTATCCTGAAGCACATGGAGTTGATTCAAGATTAAATTAGACTCTGAAACATGAGGTAGAGACCCAGTGCCATAAAATGTTAAAATCAGCTTGCATGGTATGTAGCTAGAGTCTTTGTGGCAGCAGTTGTACATTGCCAGGAAAATGGCCAAGGACTTTATATATATATAAAGATGGATTTGACTATGTGAATCAGATGAGAAGCTCTTCCTAGCAGTAAATAAACTTGCTCATCTTGTGTCTGAGTCATCAAAACTGGTCTGTCCATGACCTCTAATTAAAGGTCTTTTAATTTGTCCATATTTTTGCCTACTTTTCCAATTAGTGAAGCATAACAAGTATATACAAATAGCTAAAATAATAGAGTAATACATATCCAGAAAAATCTATTCCTATTTGTACAGAGACAATCTGAAGAAGTAATTCCTTCCTGAACCTTTTACCTGCAATGTTATTTTTACTGCTCAGTTTTTTTATTTTTCTCCTGTATACACACAATAGCTGTTCAGAACATGAAAATTTCGGACCTTAACATTTCACCAGTGTTATTCAGCACAACAGTCTGAAAATTCACATGAGAACAAGTACATTTCTAGTGATGTGGAATGCTGAGACATTTATGCTATGGGTCAGCATGCATGTCAAAAGAAAGGTCTGGGAAAGACAAAAGGCTGTTGTTGTGCTTTTTGATTTCTGAGGAATTAAATTATTAATCAATCCACACCTTTATATACTGATGTATGTAAAAGATTAACATACCTCAATTGTAGAGATTAAGGAGAGAGACCATAAATCTTGTGATAGAGAAGCTGATGAATGTCTAAAAGGCATATTCCCCAAGTACCTTGCAGATCTCAAGACTAACGCAAGGACACAGCATTTTACAAAAGGGAATTAAAATGTTCCTTTCTTTTCTGCCTGCTTCTCCAATTGGAAGCCAGAGATGTTTTTCAGCCAGAAAGCCTTTGCCTGCAGGGGAACATAAGATTATGAATCTGTTGTGTCATGAAAAGCTATGCAAAACCACATATTTGCTAAAATTTCTGAAAATAAATGGCAACGGATTATTGTAACTATCCATTTAAATTTGTTTTGTCACGATCACATCATGAACAACAGAACATTGCAGCGGAAACATACACACAGATTTTCCAAATATATTGCAGGCTTGATGAATGCAAAGAAAGTTTGCTGTCCAGAGTCCTCAGCTCTGTCGACAGTTTGGGATGTGAGCAGTGCTCAGCCTGTGGGAAGGGGGAGTGTTGCTGCTGAAGCTCCCTGGGATAACTCCCGTGCTGTCCAGAGACAGAGCAGCCACACCCCTCTGAGAACTCTACTGGTGTGCACGTAGCTGTTTCTCAGTGCATGCCATGCATACTCTGCACAGTTCTCTTAACACAGAGCTACACCTGACATCATTGCTGCAGAGGCTTCTTTGGACAGAAGTCCTGTCAGGAATTTTAAGGAAGGGTTTGCTTGCTATCACCTGATGTAAGAATATAGTAAATGATTACTTGCAGCAGACAAGTCAAACTTGTGCATTTGACAATCCACTGTCAAACTGTAATGGGAAAAGAAGATGGTATTTGTGAAGAGAAACTACATATTAAATTGTGATGGTTCTTTATTGTCAAGTGTTTACTAATTAAAGTACAAATGCTTTGGTTGGTGGTGTTGCCTTTGACTGTGTTTTTGTGGGTTTTTTTCAGTTAGCATTAAGTTATGTCTTTTAAGTATAGGAAATATCATTAAAATAGTGTTTAGAGTGATTATAGGTTTAATTTTGTGCATCACTGTAGTGAAAGTGTGGTTCTATCTATCCTAATGGGCAGTTTTTTGGTAAAGACTCAGGGTATAAAAATAATTGCTTCCAGATACATACTTTCAGAAAAAGTTCTTGGCAAACCAGGCATCACAAAGAGTTAGATAACAAGTACCTACTGAGGCCTCTCCATGGTGTGGTCTGGGCTGCATCAGAAGCATGTGCCCATACTGTGGAGCTCTGAGTTCAGATACCATTAGATGTGGGTAGATTATAGTAAGATAGCTAAATAGTTTCTCTCCCTTTATGTCTGTTCCACTTTTTTCCAGAGGGCTTGTATTTCCATGATAAGGGGAAGTAAGGAGCCTAAATGTGCCTTTAAAATTTCATGGGCTGCAGGTAGAGAAGGTGTCTGAGGTGTCTGTATTCCTTTGTGAAATGTGTGTCACTAGACAAAAGGGAGGAAGCAACTGAAAACCAAAAGAGGTCTGGAGTTGTGCAGAACCTTTGTTCCCCCTCTGGTACAGGCCAAGGCCAGATAGATCCGATTTCAAATATTATTAAACTCGAACGGAACTTCTGGGAAGTGATATTGGGTTAAAACATATTTTATGGGGGAAAGTGCTGTAGAATACCAACGAGGAGAACAGGACTGTGAACAACAGTGGGAGTGTTTTTATTTCATCTAAGTTTGAAATAGGAGAACACGATAGACTGCTGAAAGCAACTCTAGCAATGCAATATCCAGTATCCGGAGAACAAAATCCTTTTGTTTCCTGACCTCGGTCTCATCAAACAAACCAAGAGAAAAGTGTTATTGAGCTGGAGGAATCTGTTTACTGGAACAAATACTGAAGCTCTACACTGGCATCTTAGAGCACAAAAGACATCAGAACAGAACAGTCCTATTCTGGAAAAGAGAAGCAGCAATCATGCACAGATGATAACAAAGTCAACAGAAAGTGAACTTGAACTACAAAGTAAACTCTGTCAATAATTTTGTTTCCTTAATTTAGCTGACAGCTGTACCTAAAATTGATCTCAGTTACACTGACGTAAGATGTTTTAAGGACTCATTAAGTGACATCTACATTTAATTCTGTTTGAAATGTTCAAGTTAAATCTGCTTATGCCTTCAAAAATGCATGATCTGGTTGAGTGAATAATGGTGAAAAACATCTATCCAAAATCAACGTCAGTTTTCTGTATTGTAGAGTAAACAAAGCTAACTGTTGTTTAGTACAGTCCTGTAATGAGCTCTGGAAGCTCCTGATCAGCTTGCTGTAATATCAAAGACATTGTTTAGTATTTGTGTTTTGTTTTCTCTAAATAACAGTGTTCAGTACATGAATATTATTTTACTCTGTACCTTGATATGCATTCTCTGGTGTATGTAACTAATCATCTAAGATATCTACTTGCTTCTTGACTGGATGATATGCTTTCCAAATAGGAAAAATATAGTGTATAATGGATAATGCATTTTTATGTTCGATTAGTTGTATTTTCTTTATTTTTATTAAGCTTTATGATTTTTCTGCAATTTATGGCCACTTTTGAGTACTTATGGATTAGTGTAAGTCATAGCAGACAACTGAATTATCTATTTTTTATTTAAAGTCACTTCTATTATTAGTAAAAATGGAAATATATTAATTCAATTATGATCTTACAAATTACATTCCAATACATTATCAAGATTTTTCAACAAGTTTATTCATGTTTCTAAGGAGTATGTACAAAAACATGAGACAGAAAGAAATTTTTGAATAATAGCCCAAAAGTTATAAAATGCACTTCTGGTTTTTATCTTTAGGAAAAAAAAATGTTATAAATGACAAGATGGAACTTATCATCTGAAAGCAGTGATGCAGTTTGAGTTTTCACAGATCTATTACATCCTGTGAATGAACTACACACACCAAAAAATCACCCACTTCAACAAAACATAAACAATAAATCATACGACCCTTCCTCACACCTGCAGAGAAGAGCTGGGTAAGCAGTTGAATCTTGCAGCATGTCCCGAAGGTCATCGCCTCAACCTCAGGCTCTTGTGCACCACAGCAGTGAAAGCAGGTGTCCTGCACAACCTCCTCTTGTTCTCCTGAGGGTGACATTGTGCCTTTTTGATTTGACTTAGTTCCTCTGGCATGCTTGACAGTATCATGTGCTCTCTGCACTTGTGGAATTCGTTCATCTATGAGAAAAAAAAATAAATCGTTTATCTGTAGCTCCTCTGCGGCTCCCTGAGGGACTAGGACATGACATGCTGATGGACTCAAGGGATCAACCCAGTCTAAGCAGCAAGTCATTTTACCAGGAATCTAAGAAAAGAGATGTAGGTGTACAGTTCTGTGTTTTCTAAGATCTGACTTCTGCAATCCCTTTTTCAGTGTCTGAAGTTGGACATCCTCTTCCTACTTAAATTGTGAACGTTATTGTCTCTCCTGACCAGCACTGATATCACAAGCTGAAATCTCATATACCTGCTGAAACAGCCCTGACAATTTGTTGGATTCTGAACAAATTTTAATTCTACAAAAAATATTTTTGTGTTTGTTCTCTTTTCACGGCCTGTTCTCCTCCCCCACTGCTACAGAGTCCTGTTATTCTGGAGTATACATGGCAAAAGAACGGAATGGCAGATGGGCTGCTCCATATTTAATGCCTTCAGGGAGAAGAGCACAAGGGCATGCAGAGCACATGTGTGGTCCAACAGCGGTCTGTCAAGGCAAACCCTGAGGAATCTCAGAAGCTAGTGCCCCAAGAGTGAGAGTCAGAGACAGAACAGCTCCAACCACACTTCTCTGGTGCAAGAAAGCTTACTATTCTCTCATGAATTTATGAAACATTCAATCTGATATTTCATAAGTCAGAGATTTTGCTTAGATGGCTGGGGAAGTTTTGGATGAGAAAATGTGAAGAGGGATAGGGCACTAACAGAAACTAGATCCTAGCTGTTTTGAATCTTAGGAGCTGTACCTCATGTGATCTTTGTGCTCATTTACAGAGACACTGAGAGTAGCACACTTTGTAAAATGACCTGCTTTATTATGTTCATATATCCCTTATCCCCAGGTGGTGTTGTATTGCTTAGTGATTACCACAAAATGTGTCTTTTGCCTTAAAAGCAGTGATTTGGCTGGTGGGACTGGGTAATGCAGAACCCTGAGCAAGTTGTACTGGTGGAAGATCTTCCCCTCTTCTAATATAATCCTTTCTAACCTTCAGAGCAGTCTCACTGAACTTTCCCTGGACCTCAGTCTGCTCTGTCTGGCTAGCTTCACTGGCTGTGAGGAAAGAATAGGACTTAGCTTCTGGGCAGTCATGAGGGGATGACATGTATTCCCCTCTTAGATGAACAACTGTAGAAAGGAAAGAAAGGCATCTGTCTGCTGCACCACACCTTTTTTAACAGCTGAAATGATTAAGTGTGAACCTGCAGAACTGAACTGCTGCTGTGGCGTTTGCCTGAGCAGAAGCAGAAAAGCTTTGGGAAGAGCCCATGCCCCGGGGTGTGCAAAAGGAAGTCAGTTTGGTTTTTGGCGAAGTCTGGACTGTCTCTAGAGTGTGCACAAACAACACCAGTCTCAGACAGCGGGCAGAAAGTAGGAATATGTGTTGAACAGTTAATGCGTCCTGGGACAGCAAGGCAGAACTGAACAGCCCTCTTCTTCCAAGTAAGAGCTGCAGTCTACATTCAAATAAAAATACCATAGAGGCCCTTTATTAACTAGGGGGTACGTGCTCTTCTCTTCGTTTCTGCTGATATGCAGTTATCACTGCAGTTAGCTGATAAGGTAGTGATGACGGCCGCAGCAGGCAGAGCCACCGAGCCCGCGGCCCGGCTGTCGCAGCGGGGCCCGGCAGGGCACGCACGGGGCGCCGGAGCGAGCGCGGCTTTGAGCAGCGACTGCGTTTTCTGTCCTTCTGCAGTGACACCTGCCGCCGGCTCCGGGCACGGCCCTGGATTGCAAACCCTCTCTTTTACAAAGCGCTCTGATATTTTGCGTGTAAATCTTCTGAAGACCCAAAAGAACGTCCTCCGGACTGATAACTTCAGTTGGATATTCCACATAAACCTGCTTTGATGCTCGTACACCATTCTCCTTATTACAAAACTAATAGCAACACTACCAACTTCACTATTTCATGCTGACGAGCAGCAGTAGCAGGTTTACCTGCTTACCGATAGGATCCCGTGTCAAGCAGAGAAAAGGACTCTGTGAGATCAAACTTGAGCTCTGACTTGTTCTAGTGTTGTTCTGCTCTTCATAGAAGCAGAATATTAGATTCAGACTCTGGTGCTTGTTTTACTAAATGTCATGTCTCAGCATCTGTGTTTTACTTGTCTCATTTCTGCTGTGGTACTCTTGTGTTCTCAGGTTACAGTTTTTCAGCTGCATCTTCTGAAGCTAACACGGATAGAAATATAACCTGGAGAACTCACCGGGGAAGATCTCTCCCAACAGTCTATAACGTTCTTATCATGCAGCCAAATGACCTCATTTTTTAAATTAAATTACATTGTAGAAGACCAACTTGGCTTTATCAGAAATCCAGAGTTTGCTGATTATTTGCTCTTTCCATCATTTTCAGCTGAGAGTTGTAGTTTTAAACATGTTAACTTTCTCTAGACAACTTTTCCCATTTCCAAACAATAAATAATTTATCCTTAAAATGGAATAGGGGATTAAAATGGCAGAAAATTTATTATTACCAGATGCACAAAATATATTAGCTGAGCCGCTACTTATTAACATAGATAGTTCCCTTATTACATTAATTTTACATGAAGATATGTGGAGTCTGTCATCTGGAATTAGAACTACATTGACATACAACACCCAGAGTCACTTCTGACAAGCATAAGCCTCCAAGTTTCCCAACCCCATAATTTAACAAGCTTTGGGCATCCGGTAGCCTCCTCCTTATGCCCTTCTTTCCACGTAGAGGTAGGAAACGTGGGGCCCACCTGTGAGCAATGCTGCACCCCCAAGTAAACAGGAAAAATTATGAAGTCTTCCCACAATAAACATGACTGCTTTTCCCTTAGGGAAATATAACTAGGTAAGTATAACTAAGCAAGTATAAATAGGCAATAATACTAAGGTACCCATAACTGAGCTTAGATTCCTCACATTGTATTAGACAATCGAGGAAAAGTTATGATTTTCATCTAACACTGATTTTTCAAGTATTAGCTTGTTTAAGGTTTGTTGCAGAAATTCTTTCTCTATTCAGTGAAGCAGACTGCGTTGGAATGACTCAGTGTGATGTTTTCCATCTTAATGGTTTGATAAAGAACTCTGTCTGGTTTGTGTTGTGTTTCTGTCCAGCAGAGGAAGTGACTGGGAAATGAAATGAACCTGCACGGTTTCCTGGACTGGACTCTGCTTTGTTTGCTTATTTGATCACATATTTAGTTGTCTCATAGTGTCCCTATAAAGCAGGACAATAATGCTCACCATGCAGTTCTCTAAGAAATCAGAAACAATGGAAGGAAAATTTCCAGATTGCCAGCAGCTCATTTCGGAAAAAAAGATATTACTAAACAAGATTATTAGAAGACTTTTACACAAAGATTATGCCAGTGTTACTATATGCTCTCCCTCATAAAGCAATAGTGATAACTGTAACCATAATACAGTGAATTCCAATTTTTATGAGAAAATTGTTCTTTCTAAATTATCTGGAATATAGTGTTCACTATTTTTTCTTATATTGAGGATAAGAGGGTTTTCTGACTTTTAACTCATATCGGCCCTAGAAAGATAATAATGACTTTTTTCTTCAGGATATTTGAGAAATCTGAACAATCTGTTAACAAATATATGCTGTTGTTGTGCCTTTGAGAGAAGTGCTGAGTATATGTCCCTGTCTTTAAATAGAAAGCAGTCAAAGGATAATTGCAGCATTTAAAAACACTGAGAGCATTCTAAGTAGGAAGGAACGATAGTTCCATAGTTAAAGAAAAAGAGAATATCTCCATTATATTCCTGAACTGGGAAGATTTTTTCCTTATAACCTTGGGCAAAATGCTTCATCTTTGCCTGGCTACACTTCCATATTTTATTCTGTATAAAATGGGGATTATAACCCTTTTCTGCCTCAGAGAATACTAAAAATATATGTGTGGGGACAGACATCCTGAGATGGAAGGTGTTATCTGACATTATAAATGGAAACACAGGATATGGCTACACAGGCTCTCAGTTTAGAGCTGATCTAATCACACAGAGGAAACCCAAGAAATAGAGTCAACAAACCTCGTTCTCAAAGGCTCCAGTTACTACCTGATTGTATCGCTCGTGTGTATTTATTTCTGTCTCTAGGAGCCTGATTCTCCTGGAATATGCTTTTAACTGCTACAGATCTCCAGGAGGGAGGAAGTATTGAGATTAGTTTCTAACCCACTAGATTTTATATCTAAGAAATCTTTGAACAGTATAACACATAAGAAGTTGCCTACAGAAAAACTACCCTACCTCAGGACAATGAAACGCTCCTGCATGTAGGAACCAAATGTGGTTCCCCTGCTAAAACACACACCTAAGAACTGGCAAATCTTTGCAGCTCCAGTGCTGCTCCTTTGGTCCCTCAGTTCAACACTGGTGGCAATAAGCTGCACTGGGGAATTCTACAGCTTCCTCTAATCTGAGCATCTAGGAACATGTAATGTAGGCTTGGATTCACAAACATACAAGCCTAAAACTCACCAATGCTTTAACAGCCATAGGGGCATGTATTCCTATATGCCTTCATAAATTCAAGCCTTAAAAGTCACTTGGTTGCACCTATTTATTGCATCTCTTAACCTAATCAAATATGGTAGTTTTTTAACCAGGCATAGAAAAATGATAAAATAGTTTAATGCAGGAAACAGAGAAAAATACCATATTCACTAATGTAGACACATGGAATAATAACCAATCAGGCTAGAATACAGCAGGCAGGGACACGAGGAATTGTTCTTACTTTCTTAAGAAGGCTATGGATTGAAGTTTGATTGGTTTTCCTTACAAATACATATAGTGATACACACAGACTCTTCCCAATAGTGTGAATCAAGCCAGCAATCTTCAAGAACTGTAATGGAAAAGCTCAGCCTGGTATGAAGTGAACTTTAGGAGATCAGCTTCATAAATACAAAGAGTTCACTAAAGTGAATAGGAATTTTTCTTCCATTATTTGTAGGAAGATGAAGCTCAAGATGTATCCTGCAGGGGACATTGTTACCTTGACAGTCATTTTAGTCTGGAAGTATGGTACATATTGTTACGAAGTGACTAATTGCTGTACTCAAACCTGCAGGAAAGAATATTAAAATGTTTCCTTCTATTTTTAAAACTGTTTACCCCATACATTTAACACAGCTAGGGACACAGCTAGTACATCATTTTCTTGACTAGCTCATTGGAAAGGAAAAAATAAGCATCAGGATAAACTCTCCAAACCCTGAGAGGAGAGGAGAAAAATCAATAAACACTCTCAAAGCATTACACAGTGAAATCTTCAGACTGACCCCTTAAAGAGTACACTGTCAGAAAACTGCCTAAATACAGCTAGCTCAAGTAAAATCACAAGAAGACATTTCTTATCAGTTCTTTAATATTTTTGACATTTAAAACAAAAACACGTGGGGAATTGGTTCCTCCTTTGCCAACTGGTTGCTTTCTCTTCTTCCTTGTGATGTAAGGAAAAACCCAAACCTTGAGCCTGAGGCTTTCAGCTCACATAGACATGAGAGTTGCTACTGGAATAAGAAATACGTGCCTGGGGAAGTGAGTAAAAAAAGTAAGGTTGTTGAAATAAAATAATACTGTAAAACCCCCAACCGTGACTTTATTGCTTTAAAGCAAAATAAGATATAACAATGCCACCAAAAAAAAAAAAAAAAAAAAAAAAAAAAAAAAAAAAAAAAAAATCAGAAAACTCCAATTATTTTGCCATTCCTGCCTGCATAGCATTGCAATGCTTTATAGACCTTTATTATTTACTTATACTGTATTTAATGAGTTATGTTTGCCTAGTGATATTATCACATTTATAGAAATAATTTCCTTACAAATACATTAGCACATATTTTTTTACTGGTTTGCTACATGCCATTTTTTTATTCCATGTCTTATTTTGATAGTTTCCTCACGCACACTTTTTTCTAGGGCTGATAAAGACTAAGTCTTTGCTCTAAAATACTGAAGCCAGATATGGTCAAAACTCCTATAGAAAAGCTGATGATCCGTTCAAAATGAAACATATATATTTAGAAATATTAATTCAGTTTTATTACAGGGCTTCATTCCAGGGTCCCTTCCAAAATCATTGCTCAGATTTTTAAAATTAAATAGTTGTCACAAAGTTGCTTAAACTTTCAAAAATATCTTGACAGTATTTTAGGGAGTTTTGACAAAAGAGAAGTGTTCTTGCAAAGTATTTTCATGGAATCACTTGCTGGCAGAAGATGTTTGATGTGATTTTTTTTACTGAAACTCCATATATGTAACATGACTGTGATATGACAGACAGCACAGGACTAAGAAAATGTCAGGTAGTTTTATTGAGCTTACTGGAATCTGTTTGCTGCTGCAGCTACACTGTTCTTTAGAAAGATGTATAATGGTGTCCACCCCTGTGGGATCAATAGCATTTAATATGGAGTGGGCTTCAATGGGTGTCTGTCTGTGTACCTTCCTGTTGGAAAGGAATTCTGTTTATGATTAAAGAGTACAGAAAAAATGAAACTTCTCAGATAGCCAAGGCACCAGCAGAAGAAAGACAACTGTCCCAAGATGCAAAACATCAGTAAAATTTCCAGTTTCTAGGAGAGCTAGTATTACTTATCTAGATAGTTAATGTTATTAATCTAAATCCTGCCCCTCTACTCAGCCCTAGTGAGGCACTTCTGGAGTGCTGTGTCCAGTTCTGGGCTCCTGAGAACTAGAGAGACATGGAGCTCCTGGATTGGGTCCAGTGGAGGACAGCAAAGATGATTAAGGGTCTGGAGTATCTCTCATATGAGGAAAGGCTGAGGGAGCTGGGCCTGTTCAGCCTTAGGAAGAGATGACTGAGAGGGGCCCTCACCAATCTCTGTCAGTATCTGAAGGGAGAGTGTCAGAGGATGGAGCCAGGCTCTGCTCAGTGGTGCCCAGCAGTGGGACAAGAGACAGTGGGCAGAAACTGAGGCACAGGAAGCTCCCCCTGAACATGAGGAAGAACTTCCTTACTGTGCAGTGACCATGCACTGGAACAGGTTGCTCACAGAGGTTTGAAGTATCCCTCACTGGAGGTATTGAAGAGCTATCTGCACACAATCCCATGCCAAGTGCTCTGCGATGACCCTGCTTGAGCAGGGAGATTCGACCACATGACCCGCTATGGGTCACTTCCACCCTGACCCATTCTGTGATTCTGTGATCTAAAACTGTCATTTTATTATAAGTATTGAATAAAAATGCCAAATAAAAAATTTAAATGTCCTTTGTTTGGCTCTTATATAGCTTAAATCATAGTTTCTGGCATTTCTTTAAATATTGGGAAACACGAGTTTCTTTTTTAATACAGTAACACCAATTCAGTAGACTTTCTTTAAGTATATGGCATTATGGAATGTACTTCAGGCTTCTCAGTCAACACAGGACCAGCTGAAGTGAAGAGTTTGAAAATGGAGAGGTGGTAGTAATATTATGAAAGTCACAACAAATCAGCTGCAATGCAGAACTAACACAAGCAGGAGGGTTAAACTGGATTAAACTCTCTCTTCATCTGAGCCCCACTTGTGCACAAGGACATCTATCTAAAACTGAGTCACAGAACCTCATCCTAAAACATATGGCAGTTCAAAAATGAGATCAGTTTAATACCCTTTTGATGCTGCAGACTCAGCATAGCAGGGCTCTAGGCCATTGTGAGGTTGCCTGTGTGGAAAATATATGCTTAGGGACAGAAGCCACATGGTGCTGGAGCCAGAAGAGGCCCAGCTGCTGTACTTCCAGGGCTGCCATACGCTAACTAAGGCACAGACAGTATCCATCCCTATTTCCAGCCACTGTAATTTCTAACATTGGCTACATAACACAGAAAAAAAGTCTGTCCAGCACAGTGAAATGCTGGAGGTGTTAGCATGATTCCCTACTGCTTTTGGTGTGCCCCATGAAGAGCGAGAGCTATCTAAGGTGTTGTGCCCTGTAGGCATAACCAAAGAAGAGTTCACAAAACCAGCACACCGAGGATAAGATTTTTTTTTGTAAGGATAAGATTTTTTTTTTTTGCTTAGTACTACTGATTAGATTTAGACTATTTAAGATTAAAAGGGACAGTGATACCCTGCAGACTGATCTTTTGCAGAATGTAAGTGCAACTCAGTAGCTCCTATGCCAGTTCATACCTGGTCACTAGGCCTGTACCAGAAGGGTGATTTAAAATGTTTCAGATATGAATAAAGTGCCATGCTTTTAAACATCTTTCTCTAGTAAAGTGAAAATCCTTATGTAATTAAAACTGTTGTTTGTTTCTAGCCTTACTTTGACAAGCTTCAGTTTCCACCTCCTGCTGGATCTCACTGAATGTTCTTTTATTATAAAGCCATTCACTAACAGAAATATGATCTTTAAGTTGCAGATCTGAAACTCAGGTCCCTTTAACCTTCTAAGGATGAGCTGATTTTCTTGTAATATACTGTCATAATTTTAAAAGCACACATTTAGCTCTGCTGATGAACTTTCTGTACTACAAAAAATCTGAGCAGCAGTAACTTTTTTTTTTAATTGCCCAATGCTGAGAGACCAAGCAGCAAGGTGAACTAAGCTTATAGCTATACAGTAAGAAAATAGTTTATATTTTCTCTTTCTCCTTGGTAATGAGACTTTTTAAGCTGATTTAAGCAATCATAGTTGGTAAAGCACTGGAGTTGGTAAAACCACAATAAGCGGCATGTGCTAGCAACCCGCTTTATCAGAATTAGCATTTTTAAACAGGATTTTAGGATTCATTCTTTCCTTAAGAAAAAAGCAAGGAGGTCTGTGAGAAGTGACACTAATGAAGCTTAGTTTCCCTCTATTTTCCATCCCTCTTGTCTCTTTCTGACTACTTTCCACATTATTTCCAGAGTTCTCTGTCCCTTACATCTTCAGTTCTTAAATCATCCCTCCATCAGGCTGGGCAAGAAGAGCTGGTACTGGAGGTGGCTCAGAGCTAGGATATGTGCAACAGGGTGTGCACACCAATCAGCTGCTTTGCTAAGGGCAGTCACAGTAGGGAGAGGTAAGTTCTCCTTATCTTTCTTTTCAAGGGGGGACTGACTTCGGCCTTAGTACTCTCAGCTGCTGAATTAAAATTTAATAAACATTAAATTTTACCAATATCCTTAAGAACTCTATCCCTCTGCTGAATTTGTTTAAAATTGGTGATGAGATACAGCAGTTTTAAGGAGGCACTGACATACAGAATAACTGCACTAAGCCTCATTTCCTTGGGAAAAAGAGGTTAGAAATGAGAGAACACATTCTCAGTAATGTAACAGAATGGTTGGCTATCACACTACTTCAGAAGCATAACATAGGATGTGGTCATGCTGAAGTTGAAAAGCTTAGGTTTGTATTTGTACTGCTGCTTGCAGGAGGCCCGAGTGAGCCCATTTCCATGGCATGTTCTCATCATGCTGCTCCACAATGTGTTCTGATTTCAGGCCAGTGACACAATTGCCTTAGTTAAAATGAACTAGTGTGACCACAAAGAATTAGTAATATCCACTTACACGCAGTAACAGGATATTTGTGAGTGACTGGATTCCCTTGGAATGTAAAGGTTTTGTAAAGGAACACCACTTCCAGATATAATTGCCATAGTTATTTTTTTGCCTCATGTGAGAACCACATTTGCTGGTTGCTAGATTAACACCTTCCACGGTGGAATCTAAATCTGAAGTGACTAGCAGCAGTGGTGAGTCACCAGCTCTTTGTAGCACAACTGTGTTTGCTTTGGGCAGAAAAATGGAACAGATTCTTCTGCTGTTCAGTACCAAAGGAAAAAAAAAAAATCCCACACCTTCTTTGAAGTCTTTACTTCAGAATTATTGGAAATGAAGCTTACAACCCATATTTACATGGGATATTTCTGGTAACTTTATTAGTTTTGGGTCCTATTTTACTTCTCAAAAAAAAAAAAAAAAATCTAAAGAATGTTTCACTAAGAACTGAAGAGTTACAGTGTGAGTGATGAGACTATGAAGGTTTCTACTAGAATATTCCAAGCAACAAAACCCCATACATCCTCAATGTGTTTCAGTTCTTGGCTTGCCACTGTGATTTGTTTTTAGCAGTAATGCTAGCAATGAGCTGTTTTTATCTCTGTAATGTTCCCATAACGAAAGGCCATGTGTATGTGCCTGTAGAAAGCATACACACAAAATTGTGACTGTGGAGACAATGAAGCCAACAGGGGCTGTCAGAAAGCCATTTGTTGCACAGCAGGAATGAATTTGTTCATAGCCAGCAGTGCACCAAGCCCAGCTGGCTGCTACTGCAGCATTTCAAATCACCCCTTACAGGTTACGCAGGACTCCAGCAGCACAAGGGTAACAACTATTTCCTTAGTATGTACTTTGGGCTGGACACAGCATGAATTTACTGAAGAGATGGAACTCAGACATCTGGTAACATCAGCGTCTGTGCTAGGGGTGACAAGCTTGAGGAGAAGATCACAGGGAGCAGCGCAGACCAGCCATGAGCCTGCTGTCCTTGGTCCCCACACTGCCCAGCAGCCACAGCCCAGGCCCTCCGCAGGGACTGGGGACACCCAGCTGCACGGCACAGCAGGACACAGAGACGTGAGTCCAGGATCCTCACACATTCTTCCAGACCTGCCCTGATTAGTAATGACTTTGTGTGGAAAAGCCACCGATGAGCCTTGATCTCCAAGGCAGCAAATCACAGAAGTGCAGCCACCCCACAGCTTGTTCTTCTCTGGGGGGAATAAGTGAGCCTGATCTCCCTGGAAGTAATTCACAGTGTTCAATTACTTCTATGGAGTTTGGGGGCAAAAACCTTAGATACCTGTGAGATCTTTAAATTCAGTTGAGAATTTTCTAGTAACAATTCCTAACAAGAATGTGAAAATCTTGATCTTAATCCGTTTGTGTAGTTAGCCTGCTGTGAATGTAAAATAATAGGTAGTGATGTAATTGGGCAAAATTTAATGGGTAAATAACAAAAAAGAGTTGAATTTCAACTATCTAAGGGTTGTTCCTAACTGTACATTCCCTCAGTTTGCACTTCAGAATTTTTGTTCTCCCTGGCTGTGTTCCTTCTCAGCACTTGTGTGTTGCTATGTTTGTGAGGATGTACATAGCACTTATGGCTGATGTGGGATTGTTGCAAAATGTAGAATATGTAAATATTTCTGAAGAAAGTGTGTTCTGTGATGTTTGATCTTTGTATACTTTCAAGCCAAAACAACAACAACAAAAAGGAGATTTAATCTGAAACAGAGAGTAGCTAAGAAGCTGTAAGTGATGTCCAGGTGTTAAAAAGACAAATTAGATTTTGGAAGAATTGCTTTGTTAAGGTTTAGGGCTCGGTATGTTTCAGTGACCTCAGACCTGGGGGAGGTTAACAAAACTTGGGAATGATGGTGCACACAATGCAGAATTTAGGGCCACCAGGACATCTAGCAGAACTTCCAAGATGAAGAAGTAAATAATAAAGCCCACTCAGCAACTGTGCTGAAATCAGCTCCGACTGGGTGGGTAAAAGGTAATTCTGGCAGGACGAGACTGACCCCTGACTCACAGCGACCAACTCAGGAAACCCACTGACTCTAAAGAAGAGAAAGACTGAGAATGAAGACTAATAAAGATGAGAAGCAAGGGAATCATTAATAGAATATAGAATACTAATTAAGAACTACGTACCTTGTAGCGAATAAACACTAATTCCTTTGTTTACTAAAATGTGTGAATAGTAAAAAGTTTTGATAGTTGTGATGCTGGCTTTGTGGATCAGCGCAGAACTGTAAATAAAAAACCTCGATTCTGTGTGTGTATTGGCCTCTTGCACACTGGGTGAAACCTATTTTGGATACAGGATTACTCTGCATCCGTGTCTACATTCTGCAATCCCACGTCTCAAGTCCTCTGTCAGCCCTCCATCAAGGACTTTTTCGCTCCTGCCCATGACGGCCTGAGAAGGCCTCCACAGCCTGCACGCGTTAGAAGATCTGCGTTGCAGTGAAACTGCTTTGACGGAACGTGACCTCAGAGACTTTGAGGGTGGGTGGGAGGCGTTTCCAGGCGCGGGAAGGAGCGGCGGACAGAGCCCAGCCGGGCCCGTTCCGTCCCGCCCGCGGCCCGGAGTAGCGGGGCGCTCCCGCCCCGGGCCTGCCCCCGCGGGGCGGCGCCTGCCCCGGAACCGCCGCGCGGGGCATTGTGGGTGTGCGGCCGCGGCTGCGGCTTTCGGCGGGTCCCGTGAAAATGGCGCCGTAGGCGGCGGCGGGAGCGGGAGGTGCTGCCGGGTTCGTGCGCTGCCGACCGGGCGGCGCGTCCTCGCCTCCCTCCTTCCCTCCGCCGTGCTCCGGCTCTGCCGCCCGCTCCCGGGCCCCGCGCCACCTTCTGCCTCCCGCGCGGCGATGGCGACTCCGGACCAAAAATCCCCCAACGTTCTGCTGCAGAGCCTCTGCTGCCGCATCCTGGGCAAGAGCGAAGGTAACGGCGTCCCCCCGCCATTCCCCCGGCGGCATCGCTCGGAGCCCGCGGGGGCTGCCCCGGCAGGGCTGGAGAGGTGCCGGCCCCCTGGGCAGGGGGCGTCGGCGGCCTCCCGGCCCGGGGCGTGACAGCCCGGGCAGCGCTGAGGTGCCGGCCGGGCTCGGCAGCGGCCCCCGGAGCCGGAGGCCCGCGGCGGGAGGCGGCCGTAGACGGCTCCGTGCCTCCTGCTCCCGCTCCCCCGGAGCGTTCGGCCGCCTCGTGAAGGCGCGCTCCTCTGCGGGCAGCGGGGCCCCGGTGCCGGGGTGTTGGGGCGAAAGGGCTCCGTGTACGCGCCGAGGAGCCTCCGCCTCCCGCCGGTGCCCGCTCGAATGGAGCCATTGGCGTGCGCCAGGTCCGCTACAGGTCCTCGGTGTCTTGATGCTGCTGTGAGTTTCCAGCAGGGGAATGAATCTCTTGTCTGTTTGCGTAAGTTTCTCCCTTGCAGTCAAGGCGAAGACTGTTTTTAGTAAGCAGTTGGAGGGGTGGAAAAGAAGGCATGCATCTGCTGAGTCTCCTTTTTAAGTTACTGTGTTTATCAGCATGGCTCACTAGATAAACTCATGCAGAAGCTTTTATTGCATCTATTTTCATGTATGAGAGATGACTTTCTCCCTCGTTAGTAATGGCTGTCAAGTCCCTTAGTCTTTTCTCTCTCCATGTCCCCTTTCTTCTTATAAGTCCCTTTAGATATTTCCAGGACAGCAACTAAAACTTTAGAGCACAGACCTGTTGTAAAAAATTACTAAAACGTGGCCTACGTGTGGATTATTGCTATCTTAGAAATCTAGAAGGTGAGTAACAAGGTGCAGATAAATATGTGGTCTGTCTCTCAGACTTTGTTTCCATCTATTGCAGACAGCATGTCCTGGTCTCACACCCCATCTTTTGTCTCTCAGTTGGAGAGATACGGGTTTAAGGGATGAAATGTTTGGTGAATGAGGAGCTGAAACTGGCAGCATGGCCACATCCAAAGAGTTGTAGTCACTGTCTCAATGTCAAAATGAAAATCAATAGCAAGTGGTGTCCCTCAGAGGTCTGTGCTGGGATTGATGATGATCAATATCTTTATTAATAACGTAGACAGTGGGCTTGAGTGTGCCTTTGGAAGGTTTGCAGATGACACCAAGGTGAGCAGGGCGGGTGATGTGCTGAGGGACCTTGAAAGGCTTGAGGAGCAGGCCCGTGTGAACCTCAAGGTTCTGCACCTGGGTGAGGGCAATCCCCCATATCTGTAGGGAGTGGGGGATGAGTGGATTGAGGGCAGTCCTGCCGAGAAGGACTTGGGGAGAGGATGAGAAGTTGGACATGAGGCAGTTAATGTGCATCCCAGAAAGTCAACAGATTTTGAGCTCCTTAAAAAGCAGCATGGACAGCAGGCAGAGAACAGTGATTCTCCCCTCAGTGCTCTGCTTTTGTGAGACCCCATCTGCAGTGGTGTGCTCAGCTCTGGGGCCCCGAGTCCTAAAACGTGTTGTGGATGTGTTGGAGCAGGTCCAGAGGAGGGCCATGGAAATTGTGAGAGGAGTGGAGCACCTCTCCTACAAAGCAGGTTTGAGAGAGTTGGAGTTGTTGGGCCTGGAGAAGGCTCTGCTCAGAGATCTCATTGTGGCCTGTGGGTGCTTAAAGAGGGCTTATAATAAAGACACATTTTACCAAGGCCTAAAGTGACAGAACGGGGGGTAATGGGTTTAAACCACTGTAGGGTATGTTTATATTGGACACAGGGAAGAAAGCTTTTGCCATCAGGGTTGTGAGGCACTGGACCAGGTTGCCCCGAGGAGCTGTGAATCCCATCTGTGGAAATGTTCAAGACCAGATTGAATGGGGCTTTGAGCAACCTCATCAAGTGAAAGATGTCCCTGCCCATGTCAGGGGAAGTGGACTAGATAGTCTTTGAAGGTCCCATCCAGCCCAAACCATTTTTGATTCTGTGATTCATCTGAGAAGGGTGAATCACAGAAAGCACTCCATGTAACTCTTAAAATCTTAAGGATCTTTTTCAAACTAAATAATTCTATGGTCAACAGCTGTTGATCGCTGTGTTTTGTTTTTCAAAATCTTTTCCTTCTCCATTGCATTTTGTAGTCTTCTGCAAGACAATTTTTTTTTTCCCAGAATCTGTAGTATTTCTGTGTCAGGAATTCCTGTTTTAAGTTTTTTATCAGGATGTGGCAAATTTCTACTCTTCCTCTATCTCCACCAAATCAGCAGTAGCTTCTAAACTGTGTAATGCCTTTCGTGTTCTTCTGTAACCATGTTTCTTTTACCAAGTGTTTTAATTGTATTTTAAAGGGTGCTTTGCATCAGTCTATAATTTTAAGGTGCTCTTTTAGCTCTGTTTTTAAAGCTCTTTCTTGCCTTTGACATTCTTTGGAAACATTTTTTCTGATACAATTGGTATATTCTTGTATAAGAGTATTTCAAACGTTTGCTACCAGAAATCTCAAATTATTGTGCTAGTTGCTAGTTCAATTTCCAAAAACAAATTAAAAAATTGGAAAATAGATTGTCTTGCTTTATTGGAATAGTGAATGCCTTTTCAAGAACATTATTTCTGTAATGTCTAGTCCTGTTTTCTTCATGACTTTTTTTTTTTTCCTTAGATTTGGAGTCTAATCTAAACTCAATCTAAGGTTGTTTCTTAGTGGTATCTAGGTCTGTGATACTTGAAAAAGTTAAACAGAGCATGAGAACAGAAGTGGAAACCTCTGTTTATCAACTGAAGTATGAGTATTGAGGTGAGATGGCTCACTTCTAGCAGCTTAGGATCTAGCTTTTTTTTGAAGTTGTAGTTTCGATGCCTCTCTGTATCTCCTGATTGGAATAATAATTTTATTTACCAGCAGTATGTGTGAAAACATGCAAGAGAACTGGGTTTTGTTATTTTTTTAGATAAATGTTGAACCTGTTCCTGTGTGTTTGGATTCTGGTAATGTAACTTGAAATCCTTTCTGTGTTTGACTAAAGAAAGTGGAAATTTTGGCCAAAATCACAGTAAGTTTCTGTGTGCAACCTGTAGGCTGCTTGTCTGCGCACTTGAGGATTATCTGAGGACTTCTTTGAAGTGACAGCTTAAAAAAAAAAAAGGTGGGTTGTCTGCCACATTTATCACCCATGTTTTTATGCATGTGGCAGATGGGAAACCTGTTCTTACCCTGCTCTTTATTCCTTTTTATTATCCCTTCTAGAGGGATGCTAGCACTGAAACCTCACCCTTGTAAGACAGCATTTCCCTTGGAGCAGTCAATTGTAGTACATGTATTAGCTCATCTATAGACTTCAAGTGCATAGAGACTGAAAAATCAAAAATTCTGTGAAAGTCTCAGTCATTAAAGGTGTGTGTGGTGGTTTTTCCCCCCACCCCCTGATATCTCTGTCTAAGGAATACATAAAAGACAAAAAGGGAATTATGTTACCGTAGCATCCTCTGTGTCGAGGAAGCTGCATGTATCCAAAGGTGGTAAGGAGCCCACTGGACAAGCTATTTAGCATCTTGCTGTTTTTCAGGCTTGTAATTCTTGCTCCTTTCAGCACAGGGTAAGTTTGAAGTAAGGTATTAGTGTGTGGTTAGGGGTCTGTTTGCAGCTTCTCTGCTCCTTGTGTACGATGAAGTTAGGCTGCTTTGTTTATACACATCCTCTTTTTTGAAGCAAACTTTACAAGTGTTACCAGTTTAGTCTTTGGGAAGTAATTTATGATGATCAAATACTACAGAGTTTAGGGGCAAAAACCTTAGACACTTAAGAGATCTTTAAATTTAGTAGAGAAATCTCTACTAACAGTTCAAAACAAGAAGCTGAAAACATCCATCTTAAACCACTTGTGTCGTTAACCTGCTGTGAGTGTGAAGTACAAGGTGCTGATGTAATTGAGTGAAAGTAAATGGTAAATAGTAAAGGAATGTTCAATGTTGATGTTTGATGATTTAATAGTTGTTCTTGTCTATGCATTCCCTGAGTTTTTGTTGAGAATTTTTGTTCTCCCTTTATTCCTTCTCAGCACTTGTGTGTTGCTGTGTTTGTGAGGAAGCTGCAGCTTCAGGAGGAGCTGAAGGGTTTATGTAATGTCTTTATGATAATTGTTCACTTAAGGCTGAGGTGGGATTCATCTCCTTCCAAGTCTACATTGTGCAATCCCCTGCCTGAAGTCTTCCATAAACCCTCATAAAGGAATTTTTTGCTTCTGCCCATGATGGCCTTAGAAGGCTTCCACCTTCTCTGCTTGTTAAAGATTTATGTTGAAGTGAATTTGTGCTTTGATGGACTGTGATGTCAGGCTCTCAGTGGTGGAGCCATCTTCTCTCTCTTTCCCCTTTTGGGATCATCCCCTAAGTAGACAGCTTGCTTTGTTTCCAGAACCAGTCAGCTGCATAGGCCTAGTTACTGGGATTTACTTTTTTGCAAACACCTCTGCTTGTGAGAAATTCATTACAAAGTCTACTGAGTCATGTGGAGGAACTGTTTAATTGGTTGTTTGTTTTTTTAACATTATCTACCTAAACTTTTTTTTCCCCAAAAAACTAGTATTTGAAAGCTTTTTGTTGCTGTGCTCTAGCAGTCCTCAAGGAGGGGCTTAAAGCTCTGCATGGTGCTGTGTGTCTGCAGTCAGTCACCGTGATTAGTTTGGGGTCTCTGCCCCTGCTTTGGAGGTGTTGCTGACTTCTCTCTTCCCCATGTTCTCATAGTGTCGAAGAATTACTGTACTGGCTTTGTATTATCTTTTGTGTTTTTCCAGGCTGTCCACTCACTTTTGTATTTACACCTGATCTTGCAGGGAGCTTGCTTACCTGTGCAGTAATTGCTATAATTTGCTTTTCCCCTCTGTGTTTGTAGGCTCCAGCAGTTATACAGGGTTGCATGCCTCTTTTCAGACAGTGATTTTAGTCCTTTTGACAAAGAACTTCTTGTTCTTAGCTGTCTTTCACAAACCTGGTAATCTTAAAACTCTTAGTGCCTCCAATGGAAACAAATGGTATTGCTGTAAATATTCAAGGTAAATCTATTTGAGTTTGAAACCTAAAAAGATTTTTGTGTGCTGTAGTACTATTGAAGGTGTGCATGCTCTAGGAAGTAAAGTAGCGTTTCAGTCTTTGGGGAGCAGTTTGCTACCTGAAGTCCATACTGTGGCCTCAATTTAATCTCCAGAGTGTCAGTGGCAGTTCTGTTGCTGTTTGATTTTGGTTTTTTAAACTCTAAATTATTGGAATAGATGTTAAAATTTCATGTCAGGGGAAAAGCATAGAGTTCATTCAAAAGGTGATATGGAGGGAGTTTTACCTATGACAGAGCAGATGGGAGTTGACAAAAGAGGCAAAAATTCACAGTGAGGGAAAGTTCTGAAAAGATTATGACAGAGCTCTTGATAGTTCAGTGGGACAGTTCTCTTATAAACCTGTTTACTAACAATGCAACAAGAGCCAGCCATACTAAAAGAATGAAAGAATAGTTATGTTTCCTGGGCTGTGCATCAAAGTTTGTGGACAGCTTCTAAATAAGAAAGAATGGGAGTGTGTGTGGCTTGGGCTTTATTTTGTACTTACGTTGATTTATTTTCCTTTGTGGGAAAGGAGTCTGGAGACTAGAAAAACAGTTAATTAATAATAAATTTAAAATGCTTCAACTAGAAACTTTCATCAACAGAAGAGGAGCTTAGGATAGTTAACTAAATCAGAAGACTGATGTAAAATTAATTTTTTTCAGGAGTACTTTATAGAATCTTACAAAGGCTTCACTTGGAAGGTACCCTAAATGTCATCTAGTTCCAACCCTGCTGCCATGGGATGGGACACCTTCCACTCTACCAGGTTGCTAAAAACCCATCCAACATGGCCTTGAACAGTTCCACAGGACAGGACATCCACAGCTTCTCTTGGCAGTCTGCTGTAGTCTCACCATCCTCACTGTAAAGAATTTCTTCCTAGCATGGTGTCCAAATGTCTCCTTTTTATTTTAAAATCGTTTCTCCTTGTCCTGTTACTATTTGCCTATATAAGAAGTTGCTCTCCCTCTTTATTATGCCCCCTTTTAAGTACTGAAAGGCCACAATAAGGTCTCTGCACAGAGCCTTCTCTTCTCCAGGCTGAACAAACCCAGCTCTCTCAGCCTGGCTTCACAGGAGAGATGCTCCAGCCCTTTCACCGTCTTTGTGGCCTCCTGTGTACCTGGTCTTAACAGGTCCAAGTCTTTTTGTGCTGGGACCCCAGAGCTGGGTGCAGCACTGCAGGTGGGATCTCATGAGGTCACAGCAAAGGAGAGAATCCCCTCCCTTGACCTCCTGGCCCCCTTCTTTTGATGCAGCCCAAGGCAGGTTCAGGCTGTGAGCACACATGGCTGCCTCATGTCTGGCTTTTCGTCCATGGGAACTCCCAATTCCTTCTCTGCAGAGCTGCTCTCAATGGGTTCTGCCAGTGTGCACTTGTGTCTGGGATTGCCTCAGCCCAGTGCAGCACCTTGCATGTCATAACCAGCCTGGGCCTAAAATTGCACATTTCAAACCCAGTGTTTTCTGTAGGAACAAGCAGTTCAGCTCACAATGCATATAGATTCCCCTCAAGAGCAAAAATGCTAATGGCACTTGAGACTAGTCTTCTAGTTTATCACTATATGCCATGTTAATGCAATTGCCTTGTTCCCCAGGTAATACTTCCTAGTAATGTAGAACATCTGATCTGAATAAAACAGAGGAGATACAGCAGCATTATTGTCTTGGCAAACATCATATGTACTCATGGTATATGTGAGAAGGTGAAAAGTTTTACAGCTTTTCTTCCCAGCTTAATTGTGCAGCAACAGCACATTAGGCATTTTGCAAACATTGTTACAGGAAAGAAGCTTGTTGTTTGGGTTTTTTTTTTCTTCAATATGTGTTTTTGGCAGCATCTGTATCTGAAGTAGTTTGCAGAAATAATTTTTCCCTGGTTGGTGCCACTCCTACAGCACTGAATGCAGTTTAGAATGTAATTGTTTTACAATAATTTTGTATTTGTGTTTAAGGAAAATGGTTGTCTGGGATGATGGACAGCTGACTTGAGAGTTTGCTAATCTTTGAAGACTTTCAAGAAAGAAAGGAACTGGTTTAGCTAAACTTTCTTTAGCATGGTCTTATAGTTTAGAAATTGATTATAGATGTATTTAAATAACCAAATGTCTTCAGGAAACAAGGTTTCTCACAATGATTTGGAAAAACTGTTTCAATTACTACTTAGGTTTTTCAGGACTTCCCCCTTCCTGCTTTTGGTAACTTAATTGACTGATAACCAACCTTATTTAAATAAATATGTAAGAGTATAAAGTGAATTTCAGTTTACTTCCCTAAAATTATAGGTAATGTTAGCAGCTTCTTTATAGCAAAAGTCTTGCTGAATATGAGCACGTCCTCTGAAATACTGCCTTCTTGCAAGTATATTGGCTAATTATCTCTTTGTTTTGTGAACTTTTCCTTTAAATTTTATCTTTAGTCCTGTTTCTCCTTACTTTCTTTACAACCAGAGTATTTCTGTGCATTGCTTCTATATATTTTTTTTCATGTACTACAGTTGTATTTTCTTCAGCTTTAAAGCGCCCTTATCGGCCTTTTGAAGTAGTTCAATTCTAATTCTGCATTGTGTGAAGGAAAGTTTGAATGGCTGTGTGGAGTACAAATCTTTGAAGGATTGACGGGTTGCTTTGTTCAAAGGAGACAGTTTTTAAAATTTCATTTTTTTCCTTGTGATTCACAAGTACCAGTTCTCTGTTAAGCTGTTTGGCTGCTTATCAGTGTCATTAGCTGTGTGTGTATTACTTAAGGGATATAGTCTGAGGAGAAGTGGCTGTCTCTGTCTGCCTTCTCTGCTGTGATTGGACCTCTGGAAATCAATGTTGTTTTACCCCTTTAGCCTCCAGACAGCTGCATCAGATATATTGAGCTTGCTGTTATGTAACAGAGTCATGCTGTAATCATTTTCTGATGAGGGATGTTCAAATAGATAGATGGCTGTATATTTTAAGTATGTCTGCTGTCATAATGATGGTTCCTTGAGGAGGGAAGCAATTAGGTGTGCCTCTTAGTTATAAGTTGTGTGAATTTTTATTGTACTGACACATTAAGTTATGTTTAATCACTTCAGGTATGGAGGTTATTTTATGAATTCCTGAGAAATAATCTGCTGAAGAAACACCCAGAGCAGGGAATTTTGTTTGTAAAAGAGAAGCTGGACTTGATACGAATAAAACATGAAAATCTGAATTAAATAAAATAGAAAACCAGTCTTGCTACAGAGCTGTTGAATTGCTGGTGCAAATCAGCAATATATGAAGAGCAGATAACTTTTTCCATGTTCTCAATAGTGCAACAGGTTTAAAAAGCAGGATTTGTTGGATGGAATTGTCGTCTGTCAGCTAGAGATCTTTCTCAGATGCCTTGTTAGGGCAGTATGGAAAAGCCTTTACTAAGTTTCAGTGCTTTAACTAGTCTTGCTGTGGTTGGTGTTGAAATAGAAGGTTGTTACAGGAGGTAATAGATTTTCCTTAAAACTTCCCCATTACAGGAAAAGCTTGCCCCTTTCCTATCTGCTGCCAGGTACACAGTTGAGGAGTAAATGGAACATGTGCTGTTTGGGATAACTTAGTGCCAGTATTTGGCTTTAATTGACTATGCAGAATACTCTTTGAAATCTTGACTTCTGTTATGACATGCATTAAACTTTAGAATTACACAGAAATGCTTCCTCATACTTAACTCTTCACACCTGGTTCATTGATAGCTGGACTGAAAAAAAATTATATTTGTATTTTCCAAACCTTATTGCAATTGAAAGGTTGCTTAGTCTGACAGTAGAGGAGGGATTTGCCATAAAGATTTGTGACCTTACAGTAATAGGAGCATTGTCTTCTCTGACAATAGAACAATACTCTTGCTCCTTCTGTAGGCCAGTATTGTCAAATACTGTTAAACGTTAATGATTTTGTCTGAGCAGACTGTTTTTCCTGATTGTGTGAATTGGTTAATGCTTGCTGTTCTACCGTTGTATTCTGCTGGAGTTGGACTAGTGGATGACTTTAATAGTACAAGGCAGTGTAAAATGGACATTCAAGAAGAGTGTAGGGCATTCAGACACAATCTAGCACATTGTAATTTTGAAATTTCAAACTTCTTTCCATAAATTTTTGAAGATTTTAATGCATTTAATCAATATTTGACTCCTAGTATCTCCAAGGCAATTTTTTTTCCAATTGCAAATATTGGTTAATTTAAGACATGATAAACACTTAAAATATTTCTTTTTTTAGTGGTCCTTTACCTTATTTCATTTTTCTGTTCATTTTGTACATATTTGTCCTGGCCAGCATCCTTGCCCGAATCTTTGCTGCATTACTCGGCAGTTTTCCCTGAGAGCTCTACTGGCTAAATTCAAGACAGAAGCATGTGATGCATTTGCACACATGATTGTTGTATACAGAACAGACAAAATGCAGAATTGCTTAGATGGGTTTCTTTCCTAAGTAAAAAGATTCAAGTATGTGGCAAGCACACATGGATAATTTCTTGTGTCCTTTTTTCCTTGTGTTATTAAAGTTGTTTCTAGATAAGGAATAAAAATGTGTCTGACCTTTTATAAGGGCACTTGGCATGTCTGTAGGCCTATTGTTTGATTTTCAGTTCAATAAATGGGAATATGACGATGCTGTAGAGGCATTAATACTGACCTGGCCCTATCTTGGTATTACCAGATTGTTAGATTCCCCTGAAAGCAGGATACTTGCACGAAAACAGTGCTGTTCAACAACAAGATTAAAAACAGAATTATTGCATGAAGAAGAAGCAGTGGAAGGAGGTCACTGATTTGTGACCTGTGTGTTAGTGTCCACATTATGTATTGGGATGTGATGCTGATATCTCTGAGCTGGCTCTGAACCAAAAGGTGAAACCATTCAAACTCTTTTAAATAAAACCAAACCTAAAGCCAAGATGCAAACTGGTAAAGCCACTGTTGTGGATACATGAGTGAAGATCCACGGGTAGGTGGTGAACGTGAGTGTATTGCTGTGGTGTGTGGCTGTGTGCCAGGTCCCACAGCATTTCTGTCCGTGGGGATGGGCAGAGCCAGTTCAGTGTTAAAATGCTCTCAGTAACTGGGTAGACCTAAGTGTCTCTTTCACCCCAGAATAGGAGGGGCTTAATCACAAATTTTGGTGCAGTCATTTGTGGAGTGTGTACAGGTGAGTGTGTTTTGAAATACTGCATTAGTACTATGCTAAACTGGATAAACTGGACTTTACTGCCCTCTGGTTAGAAGTGTGCCGAATAACTGCAGCGCAGCGTTATCAGATCTAAGCCAGGTATGCTTTGCTGCTCTCAGACATAGCAATGTAATCTCATGTCTCACTTTTTTTAAAGAATTAGTTTTAATAGAAGTTTAGCATTCTCCTTAACTGACAGTTTTCTTTTTCTTTCAGCTGATGCAGCCCAACAGTTTCAGTATGCAGTAAGAGTTATTGGAAGCAATTTTGCTCCCACTGTTGAGCGTGATGAATTTCTTGTAGCGGAGAAAATCAAGAAAGAACGTAAGTGTATCTTGTTCCTTTCTTAGAAATACAAAAGTCTTTGTGAAGTTAATCAGG
This sequence comes from Sinosuthora webbiana, assembly GCA_013397395.1. Taxonomy (NCBI): domain Eukaryota; kingdom Metazoa; phylum Chordata; class Aves; order Passeriformes; family Sylviidae; genus Sinosuthora; species Sinosuthora webbiana. The sequence goes on along the minus strand of VXBN01001097.1, from coordinate 96,916 downwards.
TTATTTCTCTGAAAAGGGGACAACTCTGCCTCAGATAGTTACCTAATCTATTATTAATGCTTACTTACTGAAAAGCTCATGATGTAAATGCCATTAATTTCCTAGTAAATATTTCTGAGTGGCTATTTGTATTCACAGCTCAGATTTTTCTGAATACTCAGCTTAAACTTTCCTTGCTGCTTTGTATCTTAGCCACTAGAAGACAAAGAACAATTAATGCTGCACTCCTTTCACCTTAATAGTACTCAGAATTTATGAATTCATAGTTCTTCTTAGAAGAGTACAAGACTGGTATTTTTGAGATGTGCACTTGAGGAATATTACACATTGGCACAAGTAACTTCATGAGCACCTGTGTGAAACTTGCTGAATGAGCATCCTAGGAACTGATGGAATGGTTTGTGACTTACCTGACTTGCCTTCAGTTTCTCTACAACTTTTCTGCAACCACCTTCTTATAAACAGAATCACAGACCATGACTTTGTAAGGCATGTTGCATTTCCATTCCATTGTGCTCTCTGCTGCTCTGAGTCAAGTGTTGTGCTGTGTGTATCCAAAGGGGATGCAATGAATTCTTCTTGAAAAGCCAAATACTGCCTTCAGCAGATTCTGCTGCGCAGTAGCATGTCCAGAAACAATTACTTGAATTGTGCTAATGAAATTAAAGCTTTGTATTTGAGCTTTGAATATTCAGAGATTGAATTAGGATAACCAACGTCAGTGGTTGTAACTGGTTTAAGGTCCATGTGTGTTTTTTGCTAATGCAGAGCTTCCGTGACTTGCTGGTAGATAAATAAGCCCATTAGAATTCCTCTAGCTACAACTCCAAAACACTGGAATCTACAATACATACTTTCTGCCATGCTTTGGCTACTTGTAGATAGCACAGCATATATTCTTTCAGCCTGTTGCCAGTTTTCTGAAGAGGAATGTCTCCCTCATCCTCCTCCCCAGCTTCAGCTTGTAAGCTTATATTAGTGGTCATGTAACAATTGACTGGATATATATCCTTCTAACTTTACATTTATTTTGGAGATAACTACACAAGTAATGACTTATTTGGCAAAGTGTACTTACCAGTGACATTTGATGCTAATTAGCATTTCTAACATTTAATAGCTTTTTTTCTTATCACCGAAATTCTTCAGGTATCTTTATCACCTTGGTTTTCTTTTTACACGGCTCTTTCTGATGCAACATAGCTTTTTAAGAAATCTTAGTTGAAAGATGTGTTTCCTCTGTAGCTGGCATTGATTTGAGACTACCATTTTTTGTAATATATGAAAGTTGTGTGACCCTGGAATTCTGCCTGACTTGCAGCAAATGGCATTACTACTTTTTCCTTGATTTTATTGCCTAAAATAGAAACAATTACTAGTTTTGGAGCAATTACATGTAGTTTTTGTAACATTCTGTAATGCATATCTGCTTTCAGTTGTGTCTTCAGTCCCTTAGGTCCTAGACCAACTGAATGGCAGACTAGACTTTACCAGGACACTTGCTTAAAAAATGTATATTTTGATTGAGCTAAGAAAAGCAGGTACTTACATTGAATCACTTGCATTGCAAGAATTCTCAGGGCTGGAATGCAGATAAGATGAAAACAGGAAAAGTGTTTAAGTAAATACAATTAAACAGTCCAGCGTCATGAAGCTTTCTTGGTTGTATTTTATAATTTACCACAAGTATATGTAAAGACGTGATTGTTAAACTTTCAAATTTTTAATCTTTCTTTTCTTTTTTTTTTATAGTTGTGCGACAAAGAAGGGAAGCAGATGCTGCTTTGTTTTCAGAACTTTACAGAAAACTCGGTTCACAGGTAGTTTAATAAATGTGTAAAGAGTAAAGAAACTGAAAGCACTCATAAGCATCCTTCTTGTTAGAGATGTTTTGGAGAATGCTCAGGTCACAAACAATATTTTTTCTGGGAGGATGGTTAAATACTAGAACAGCTTGCCTAGGAAAGTTGTGGAGTCTTCATCCTAGGAGAAAAGTCAAAACCTGACTGGACATAGTCATGGGCAGCCTGCTGTGGATGACCCTGCTTTAAATGGGGGATTGGACCAGACAGCTTTTAGAGATTACTTTCAACCCTAGCTATATTTTTAGTATTTGATTCGAGTTATATGAAGGGTTACCTCATATGAAGAAAGCAACCCTGTAAAAATCAAGCGTTCATTTTATATGTAAAACTGATGAATTTTCTCATCATTTATTTTACAGAATATTACAGAATGTATTGATTTCACTAATCTAGTATTCTCATGCTTCTGAATTTTTAAGTACTCCAGGTCTTTAATGTTGCAGGTTAAGGGTTTGCTGACTTGGATGGCTCTAACACCAGTCTTGATCAAAGAATACTGCATGCCAGTATTCTGACAAAAGATGTTAGTGTGTAGAAAACTGAGTTTAACATGATAATGCTAAGATTAAGATTACAAAAAAGATATTCTGTGGAGAGTATGACTAGTCAGAACTTGGTTGTCCTCTTCCCCTCTTCCATACTTGACTTACTCATTACTTTGCTAGTGTTTGGAGCTCAAGTGAGTAAGTTGTCCTGGTGTCCTGTGGGTTTGTGTATTAATTGCACTGGTTTGTACAGCAGAGCACTGATTTGCAGACAACTCTTAATACAGACTTGGTGTAACATGTTTCTGTAGCTTATGTAGTGCACTGCCATTTGGCAAGCAAAGCGCTGCAGAGCATGATGACTAATCTTTGGAGCAAAATGCCTTGCCTGTGTTATACGTTTGCTTATTCTTCTGAATGTAATGCAAGCTATCTCCTGGTATTTTACTGCCTCCTCAAACATTTAAGGTTCTTTTAACCGTTTTTTTCCTCTGCTACCATCTTGTGTATGTGAAATAGTATTGTGGCGGCTTTAAAAGTCACACAACCAATTATTCAATCTGCTGTTAGGTTTATTACTAATGGTGTACAATCATTTCTTTTTCCCATGAGCATAGGGAAGGGCTCAAGGGGATATACGTTTTCTGAAACAGTGAGGCTCTTCTTCCAACAATTCTCTTGAAAGCAGTTGGGAGGGGAAAAAAGTATGTGTGAATCTGTTTAAACTTTGTTTCATCTATTATTCTAAACTGGAAATGAGATCAGTGCTTATTTTTATGGTAGCCTGCCAGTTGAGCAAACAATGCTTCTTGGAGCACTTGGATTTATTCTATCCTGGCCAGTAGAAGAAGCAGTTGCTGCTCCTTCTTCACCCCTTGTTAATCAGTTGCTGTATTAGTTACCTGCAGCAGGTGCAACACCTCTACTTTTTGATTGTTCTTGAGATCAAAGCAGAAGGTAATAGAATTGTGCTCTACATAATAATATAGAATGTCTCCTTTTACTCTTACAAAAATGTAGAGCTTTGGTAAATTATGTCACTTCGTAAGAGATGGAATCTGTGTTCAATCCTGAAGTGATTCAAGTTTGCTTTATATTCAACATTGGTTAGTATTGCCGATCATAGCCTGATCAATATTATGAGGAAATTTTTGTAAGTTTCTTTGACACAGCTTAATGTCCATCATAAGGTTCTATGCCTCTGGTAAATTCACACGCAAGTGTTAATGTCACAGAACTGTTGAGTAACAAATCTAGGAATATGCATATTTAAAATAAATCATTTTAGTACTTGCCTTCATTTTAAAGTATTCTGTTTGTAGCTTGGGCTTTAGCTGAAGTTGGTCAGCTTTCTGCTTAAATCAGACAGTCTTATTCTCTAAGTCTGTATGTGTTTGCTAAAGACGATATTGTGTATTCTTCAAGTTTCATATTAACAATGTCTCCATCTTAAGCTATGAAAATTTTAGTAGCTCTGTTAAATAACATTTAAAGTAATAGAAATCGAAACCCTCACTTTCCCTGTAAAGGAGAGTGGAGGGGAAAAAGAAGAAAAGACAGTTCCTTGCTTAAAACTTCACCAAGAATTTTCCTTTTTCACATTTAGGTTAAATTAATGGTTGCATCTGAGATGTTTTAAGTGGTGAGAATGTGTGGGAATGCTGGTAACACTTTAGCTCTGTATAAACCTCATTCTTAGTAGCTATGAATTTTAAATTGAGCCTGCTTGCTGGTCTCAGACCAGGTGAGAATTCATGATTTGAACACAGTGGAAAAATTCATAAAATTAGCAATACAGAGGCCGCACTGCACATTCCCAGTTTATTCAAGAACATGGCTCTGAGTTAGTCTTATTTATCTGGAAAGTTTATTATATGTGTATGTACTAGGAAGATGGATAATTCAAAAGAGTTTTGTTATTATCAAGAGTTAAGCTTACTGTGTTTGCCTTCATCTTTCTTTGAAGGGCATTTTGAAAAACAAATGGTCAATACTCTACCTCCTGCTTAGCCTTAGTGAAGATCCTCGTAAACAGTCTAACAAGGTAGGTGAGGAGACTTTTGTTGCTTCTGAGAAATAGTAAATGTGTGTCACTTATTTTAGATGTCTTCAAGAATCATTATCCAGACTTGACCAATACCTCAGGTTGTTTTCATGGTGTTTGTGTGTGAGGCTGGAAGGAAGAAAACACTTAAGTATCTGTAATGTTTTGTGTAGTTTTCTTACACTGCATAAATGTAAAAATATGAGCTGTCCAACACATGTAACTGAAGTTGTAAGTATATTAGATGGGTGGGTTTTATGTTTACTTTCTGCTTGGTGGTGTGATGTCTGCTTATGTGATAATGAGTTTTAAATGGAGTAGGGAAAGCAAAATGCAGTTGCAGCTCTGCTGGCACCAAAGTGCTTTTTGAAGCTATTGTTAATGACAATTTGCTGATTGCATCAGCAAATATTTCTTTGCATAAAGAAGCAGATATTGTTTGTGGTTTTGATATTACACTCGTGTCAACTGAAAATGTGATTTAAAGCAATTTCCATGTCTTTTTTTATTATTTTTCCTCCCTTTTCTATTCCTTTTCAGGTGTCAAGTTATGCCACGCTTTTTGCTCAAGCATTGCCACGGGATGCTCACTCAACCCCTTATTACTATGCCAGGCCTCAGACCCTTCCACTGAATTACCAGGACCGCAATGCTCAGTCTGCCCAGAGTTCCTGCAGCATGGGGAGCAGTGGGATCAGCAGCATCAGCCTGTATGCCCTAAATGGGCCAACTCCAACTCCACAATCACTCATTCCAGGGTAAATTTCACCTTACAGATAGGTTTGGAGAATACTTCCCTTTTTCCTTTTTTTTTATTTTCTTTCCTCCACCCTCTGCTTTTCTATGCCATTGGAAATTCCACTTTAGGTGCACAGAAACTAACTGGACTGAACAGTTCAGAATATCAGGTGCTGGCATGTGACCATATGAAGCTATAAATGGCTGCCCAAATGTGTCCATTTTTAATCACTATCTTCTTGTCTGCTTATTTTCCTTCCCACCCCCAAGAGTTGTGAAACAAACACGAAATCACAAGATGCATTTTCAGAAAGGACTAAAGCTTTTTTTTTTTTTTTTGAGTTGAAGACATTTCTTTTTAGTGGAGTGTATTTGACATGAGTAAATAAATTCATATCATGGAATGAGTGCTGACAGAACTGGATTCTATTGTTATTAATAGGCTTTACAGTACAAATACTGCAGTAGTGATAAGATGATGTAGTTCAGGGTTCTGGAAGTAGAAGCATGGCAAAAAGCAATATTTCATCTCTGAGCTTCAGGATAGGAGACTTGGGGCTCTTCTGGGATCTTCTTGGAAAGATTCCCTGAGAGGCTGCTCTGGAGAAAAGAGGGATTAAGGAGAGAACAGAATTAGGATCATTCTGTTTGAAGGGAGCTACAATGATCATTTGGTTCAACTGCTGGACTAGAGAGCTGGCTGATATTCAAGGATCACCTCGTGCAGGCTTAAGAAAGAAATGGGCAAGAAGGAATTAAAAGTGGCAGGAGGCCTGCATGGAGAAGCAAGTTGTTTCTGACACAACTCAGATGTAAATAAGTGTACAAAAGATGGAAGCAGGGCCAGGTGCAAAGAAGCATCCAGGGGCGGAGTGATTGCAGTGAAATCCTAAACTGACCTAGAGCTTAATGTGTCAAGGTGCATGAAGGGAAACAGGAGATATTTCTGCAACTACATAAGCAGTAAAGGAATGCCAGAGAAAACGTGAGCCCCTGTTCAAGGGGCATGGACTTAGGTGACAGATGTGGGGAAAAGTTGAGGTACTTGGTGCTTGCTTTGCCTTTGTGCTGGTAAAGTCAGCACAGGACACTGAGACCCTTGGAAATGTCTTTGTTGCTCTGGAAGGCATGTCCAGACATGTGATGGACAAGAAGGGGGGAACTAGGAGTAGTCAGCACGGAGTTCAGAAAGGCATGCTTGACCAATCTTTCAGCCTTCTGTGATGAAATGACTGACTTAATGAACAAGGAGAAAGCAGTAATTGTTGCTTATTTCAACCTTACTAAGACTTTTAATGCTGTCTACCTGTGACAGCCTTATTGACAGACTTAATAAAATATGGACTAGGTAAGGTGACAGTGAGGTGAACTGAACCTGCTAGACTCAAAAGGATTATGATCAATGGCACAAAGTCCAGTTGGAACCCAGTCCCTAATGGTGTAACCAGAAGCTGCATCCTTCATCCCACCTGATGGCACAGAGTGAATCTTGGGCAACTTTGCAGATGATACAAAGCTGGGAGGTGTGGTTGTTAAAGGAGGTCATTAACCTGCTTCTCAGAGGGAGCTCAGTGGGCTCCAGAAATGGGCTCACAGGAGCCTGCTGAAGTTCAAAGTCCTGTACCTGGGAAAGAATAACTCCGTGCACCAGTACATACTGGCTGCTGCCTGATTGCAAAGCAGCTTTGCAGAAAATGTCCTGGGATTCATGGTAGACAGCACGTTGAACATGAGTGTGCAATGTGTGGTGAAGAAGTCTAAGAGCCTCCTGAGTTGTGTTATGGACATCATCAGGACGGTGAGGCAAATAAAACTTCTCACTGCTCAGTACTGATGAGGACACATCTGAAACACTGGGTCCAGTTGTAGTACAAGGAGGAGATATAGGCAGGCTGGAAGGAGTCTGGAGAAGGAAGCCCAAAACCATTTAAGGCATTCAAGCAGCTGATGTATGAAGGGAAGCTGAGTGAGACCTGGAATTGTTCAGCCTGGAGAAGAAAAGTCGTGGGATCTTACCTATGTAATGGTATGACAAGGGGCATAGAGAAGACTGAGCTATGAGCTAGACTCTTGGGTCAGGGAAATAACAAGAGGTAACTGGCAAAATTTGTGAGTTGTGAATCACAGTTAATCAAAAGGGAAAAATAACCCCTTTTTGCATTAAGATGGGGATGTACGTTTGAGGGCTGGGGCATATTGTGAAACACTGAAATGGGTTGCCCAGAGAGGTTGTGTCGTCTCCATGCCTGAAAATACTAAAAGCATGACTTGAACAATGCACCAGCTTCTCTAGTTGATCTGCTTCGATCAGAAGGATTGTAGGAGGTGATCTCCAGAGGTCGCTTCTAGCCTCAATCATTGTATAATCCTGATACAGTATAGAAAGATATGTCAGTGAGGTTATTTCTTATATCTGCTTGCTTAAAAATAACAGGAGAACCTACCCTCTTTCTGGCGTATTCATTTTCTGACCTGTTCATACTGTTGTTACATTTTACTGCAATTTCACTGTGCTCTTTAGTCCTGTATTCTGTGAGCTGAACAACCCAAATTAAAGCTTTCTGTGAGCTTCATTCCTTCTGAACTTCTCTTTATACCTGATTTTTCTAGAGTTATGTTCTTCTGAACAGCCAAAATCCAGTGTTGTACTCTGAGGCCTTACTAATGCTAAAGATAACCAGAGCTCAGTCTTCAGCACTGAGACTGGCTGTTCTCAGGACAGGTGGCCTCCTGAGCTGGTAGACGTGGTCAGGGAGCAGAATGAACCCACTCTAATCTAGGAGGGAGAAGTTACTGACCTGCTGACCCAATTAGACGCTCACAAGTGTATGGGACTGGATGGGATTTGTCCTAGAGTGATGAGGAAGCTGGTGGAAGAGCTCACCAAGATGCTCTCCATCATTTACTCAGTCCTGGCTGACCAAGAAGGCCCCGGGCAGCTGGAGCTTGGCCAGTGTGACATTTTTTCAGGGTTAAGGCTTTGTGAAGAGAATTGACAACTGTGAAAGGAAGGGAAATTGAAACTTGTCTGGATATTGTGTCCTTGATTACATCTTTGGGCAGTTGATACAAACTATCTGAAAGAGGAGAGTAGTTTGAAAGTGAACTTTCTCCTCTTTCTCTATTTTCCTTTAGTTCTTGGACACATAGCTACAGCTTCAGGTAATAACAAATATTTAGGTGTTTCTACTATGACTGTGTTTATTATTCTTATAGTACTTTCACTTTTAACCAATTTCAGTATAATTACATGTTTCATTGAAGTTAATATTTGATATGAAATTAAGTATGTCAAACTTACACTTCCCTTTTCTACAGATTGGGGGCTTTTGTGAAAGTGTAGGCTTACAGGAAGAAATACATTGCTTTTGTGTTCTCCACCCTTTTTTAAGGTTCCTTTGTTAAACCATCACTTCCCCCTCAAAAAAAAAACCTGTGAAAAACTTGGGACATTTTTAAAATTTACATCACTCCACACCATGTAATGGGTATAGAATCAAAGTTTTTAAAGCTGTTTCTTCCTTTTATCCTTTTAGACAATCCTATCAAGCTCCGGGCGTTGGAGATTGCCTCCGTCAGCAGCTAGGGTCACGTCTTGCATGGACTTTAACTGCAAGCCAGCCTTCTTTACAAAGCACTACCTCAAAAGGCTTTTCAAATGCTGTCTCTCGTGGTGTGCCAAGGTCTAGGCGAGAAGGGGATACAAGTGGTGAGCAAAGATGTATTTGTTATCTAAATCCTCCATTATATTTTAAATTATTTTGGAATCATAGCATATTGATTTTTTGACAAGTGTTTTTCTTGAATGTGCTTAGTAAGAGGATAGAAGCAAATATGCAGGACTGGTATATTTGGCCACAATCTCTTTAGCTGGTTGTTAATTTCTTCTTGCACTGGTTAGATTGTGATCTGGTCCTCTTAAAAGACTGAGTTGATTCCAGTGTGTGTCATAGTTAAATGATTGTGACATGTGAGCAATGATCATTCTTTTGATGATCAGAAGATGATACTGTTTTTAGAGTCAAAAAGAGAGTTCAGTGAACAGAACTTGTTGAAATACTCATCTGTTTGTGGTTCTGTGTCTTTCAGAACTTGGAAATGTCAACTGGAATACAGAGCTCTTAAACCTGTTTCTTCTTTAGATTAGCATACTGTTTACAGTGGTTGTATTTAGAACAAGTAACATGAAATATTGTCAATAAAATAAAAAATATGTATAAATATAGACTCCTGAAATCACAGAATGGTTTGAGTTGGAAGGTACCTTAAAGATCATCTTGTTCCAAGTCTCCTGCCATGGGCAGGGCCACCTTCCACTAGACCAGGCTGCTCAGAGAGCTGTCCAGCCTATCCTTGAACACTTCTGGGGATGGGGCATCCACAGCTTCTCTGGACAACCTGTTCCAGTGCCTCATCAGCCCTCACAGTAAATAATTTCTTCCCAAATTCCTAATATTGCTAATGTACATCCATGATTAAATGCCTGTAAACTTGAAGCTGATGCCTAGAGGATCTATTCTGAATTTACACAAGTGTAACTAAGGAGGAATTGTTTAACAGGTGATCTCTGTGGCAACTCTCACCATAAAAGGAAGCAAGTGCTGAATAAGTGAGCTGAAGGCAGATGTTGCCATCCCATAGCACCGTTGTTCTCTGGCAAAGAAAGATTAGAGATGCAGGCTTGGCTTTTGTTTGTGGTGTTTTGTTTTTAACTTCTATACAGATAAGTGTGGATATTAAGGAACTAAAATACAGCCTGTCTGCCAGCCTCTGCATCTTTGAGCAGCAGCGTCCAAAACATTGGCTTATAGATCAGAGTTGTACTGGTGTGTCTGAGGGCAACATTTGGCATTTAGAACCTAATTAACAAGACTCTTCTATGCAAGAAGATGTGTGTGTGTATATCTATATAATGTAAATATGTGGTTTATATATGTGGTAGATTTAATATATATAAAAAAAGGGAAAAAAAAGGAAAAGGAAGAAAAAGGAGTAGAAAAAAGCATAGGAAAAAGAAATAGAAAAACATATAAAATCTAGCACTGCCTCTTAATTTATTATCCTGATTGCTATAAAAAGCAATACTTCTTCTGTTGAGTCAGCCAGCAGCTGAGACTGTTCTGTGTGGGATGGGTATAAGGACTGACAGTTGTCTTAAATGTAGTCACTTGCTGGTGTAGAAATAGAAGTAGGACTGCATTCAGAATATGAAAATCTATTTTCAAGAAGATACATTTCTATGAATGTTAAATTCCTGTAAATAATTTTTTTCTCCTAAAGTTGCTTGCTTTTATTTGAGCTTTTCTTACTGTTACACCTACATACAGAGTATAAAAAGGCACATTGTATGGCTGATGTTAATACTTGTGTTATTTAAGTTCCTAAGAGGGACAACCTCATGTCATGCACATCTTACTGTTATGGGGGAAGACTGAGTTTTAAATGGTATCTTGAAGTAAAGACTACTTTTGCTGAAACAAGAGTAGAATTTAATTTTTCTTGGTTTTTTTCTGGGAAAGTGGATTGTTGGGGAGGCAAACTGACAAGAGTAAGAGTCTAAATTGGGAGAAACATGTTGTAGCATGTCAATTTCTGGATAGTTGTTGTTAAAATTGTTTAATTCTTGAAATCCTTAATGAATTTACAAAAGCACATGGTGACAGTTTGCCCAGAAAAGGTGGGGATAATTTCAATGATTTACACAGTACCTTTTTTGATCTTATGTTTGCTTTAAATTCATAAATATCTTATATCTCTAACACAATCTAACCTCTGACTAGAGATGAGAATCAGAAGCAAACTGTATGTTGCAATTTTTACTAAATCAAAGCTATATTTATCTTCAGAAACAGTATTTACACTTAAATATTTTCTGGGCCCATGGCTGTTATGCAGTCTGATTTGGTCAGTCTTCTTACTGAGCAGTGGCATATGTGATTGAAAGCCACTATGAAACAAGCAGCTCTTCCTTCTGGATTAACTTCTCTTTTCCTAGGTGAGTGTAGAAGAGGTTATTCTGTAAGTCTGTTTCACAACTTCGACTGTTTGTTCAAAGTAAGATAAAGTTGCTGTGGGGCTTGCCTCAGAACTTGCACTGGTGCTGGATCACAAGAGATGACAAGTTTAAGAACTGGCCCATGTGTTGGTTAAAGCAGGACATGCCCTGGGCCATACAAGCTGACTGCTCTGAGAGAACCACAGGTAGCATTAGGGGCAGGTAGAGGCAATCTTGGGCTTTCCTGTCAGACTGAGACGACCTAAAACATTTTTTTTCACGTTACAAGCACAAGGCTTTATAGTTTACATAGTTTTGGGATTTTTTGGCTCTGCATCTAAATGGCTCTTCAAATTGCGAAAAAACCTAATTGTCTCAACAAATCTAAATACTTGTTTTGTTTTTGGTTTTTTCTTTTCTAGGTTCTGTTGAAATAACGGAAGCAAATCTTGTAAGAGATGTTTTATATGTCTTCCAGGGAATAGATGGCAAAAACATCAAAATGTGCAATTCTGAAAATTGCTATAAAGTGGAGGGAAAGGTACTGTATGGTGACTTGTATTTCATATGTGAGCAGAGAGCTATATAGGGGAAAAAGAGCTGTGAGAAACATGTAAAAAAGTTAAAACATTATTACAAGTCTATATTCCCTCTGCCAGATGTTTTGTTTTCTTTTGTGCTGGTTTTGATTGTTTTGTTTGTGGGGGTTCTTCTGTTAATACAACAGAGTGGTTTCAACTGTAGTAGTTGAAAATCGATTGGGTAGATTAGATGCCAGAAGGAAAATGTAGCATTTCACAAGATGTGAATAGCCTCCCAACTCCTAATCCAGTAGAAAGACTCTTAATTTCTGACTTTGAGGACTTCTGTTGACGTTTCTCCTTTTCAGTGTGTAAGAACTAATATAAAGCAGATGCAGGCATTTGACTGCATTATTATTGAATTAAATTTAACAGCTTGAGAATGGATGGGTGGATGCCAGCCACTTGATGTTACGGGCCTGATTACAATTATAAGTGATCAGATGCAGATTACCTAGGAAAGAAAGGACTGGTGGTAGAACTGAAGAAAGGCCTGATGTGAATTTGAATGAAGACATAAAATGGGGGACAAAAGAATAGGAGAGATGCCCGAGAGACTTTGCTTCAAGGTGGTGAGATGTTAAGCCTATCTGCAGTTTAAAAAAACCCCAAGACTGTGATTGGGTCAGCTGAGCAAAGAGAAAAAATGGCACTAGTTGCTTTAGCATCTTCACATTCAGTATTTAGACAGTACAGCTTCAGAGTTCAGTTTCTGCTAATTGGTTTTCTTGTTCAGATGGGAAGACAACCTTTCAATTTTTTCTTATATTAAAAAATTTCTACTATGACAATATTACATAGTCCTTAAATGGCAGGGAAATTACTTTTGGGCCATTTCATATGCCAGGAGCATGGTAGACAGGTCTTAATCTTGATACCTGAGCTAATTTCCTTTTTTCCTTCATAATAGTAGCAAAAAGTGAAATGTATAGTTGTTCACCGTTACTTTACAATGACATTTACGGCTGCTTAATGGAGAGATAAATGGAAAAGCTTAACTCTTGTTAAATAAGTTAAATCTTATTAATGAAAAGATTCTTAATCAACATTTACCTGTCGGTGATGCAAAGTTTGTAATTCCTCAGCACCTTCACTGAGTAAATTATATTCCATACATTAGTTTATATATGGCAAAAGAAGGGTAGCATAATATATTTTTCTAGAGGAATGTGAAGAAAATTTCGTCAGTGATTACAAAATTGACAATGGGTTTCATTGGTTTTCTGTGTAGCTTTCATATCCAATAGGCAGGTTTTAGGTCAGAAGCTGTTTTACTTAGAACTTGTAATTCAGGGAGTTTAATTACTGACCACAAGCCAGCTGAATAATCTTTGCCTGAGAACTTTGTCTTCAGTTATTTTTGTGAAGTCATTAACCTTCATTCTTCCTTGTTTGTACTTGGTCTGAGCTACCAGACCCAGTGAAGATGAGATTATCTGACTCACCAGAGCTGCAGCTGGAACAACTTCTGACAAACAAGGAGGGCCAAGACCATACCTCCTCTAGCTGTATTGACTGCACATTAGGCAAAATAGTAGTCAAAGCATGTAGTTCTCCCTCAGATGACACTCTCATTGTACACAGTCTGGGTTGTTGGGGTTTTTTCCAGAAAGAAACACACTCTCTAAGGTGCTATTCTTGCTGAAATGTTTCCTAATCTTAGGGTAAATATTAGACGTGGTGGTGACATTCAGCACTCTATAAGATAGCAACTTCTGATTTGATTGAAGACATACAAATATAATAACACCAAGCCAATTTTGCTTGTTCCTCATTTAATTCCAGCGGATGTGTGTTGTGCTCAGTGTTTGCCAAGTACTCTGTACTTGCAGAATTCTAAATAGTTCTTTTGTCATCTCCTTGGTTTTAGCTGTGGGCAGGGTTTCTGTGTCCAATTATGCTTGTTTGGACTGGAATTTACCCTACAGAAGTTGTTCAAGAAGTTAAAGCTGTACCTCTGTGGGTAAACAAGAAGGCTAGGGACAGAACTCTGGTCTTACAACCAAACGCTGCAGCTTGGTTCAAGCTCATACTGGTGTGGATAACACACTCTGACACTAATTGTTATCTTGGAGAATGCCTGTACTGTTAACTAAAAGGTTTAATGAAGGATATTGATTTCTAGTTCTTTAGCAGCTTCTTAGAACAATTCCTTGCTTTGGTTTCAACTGTTCAAGCTGGCTGTCAGAGTTAAGACTGTCTGTAGAGGTGGGACAGCCCCAGCTACTGTGGGCAAAAGTCAGTCTCTGCCTCGTGGTGTATGTTATCAGTCAGATTGTTTGGGGATTTTTATTCAGTGAAATTTTGAATACTTGATGATACTGTTCTTGAGTAATATGGTGAAATGTGGAAGAAGAAAATCTCAAGTAGGAGGTGTCTTATCTATTGGTAATTTAGAGGAAGAAATGTGCTGATTCAGATGAAGATTATAGTGGTAGCTAAATGGGGTGTTGAGACTAAGGCAGGCTTGCAAGGTGAGTGAGATGCTAGAAGAAAACCAGAAACAGACTAGAAGAGTTCAGAAGGACATCTGATTAACTAACTGTCTAGGTTTGGCAAGACAGGTATCTGCTAGGGAAAGCTACAGTTTCCCTTGGAATGGAGAATGTAAACCCCCCTCCCCCTTCCAAATTATTATAATTTTGCAATTAAAGGCTTTTCAGGCAAAGATTTGGGAATAGGAATAACAGTTCTTTACTAGAAATATTAAGAATACAAATGTAGTAGTACAAAAAACAAGCAAACGAAACAAACAGAAAATCCTAGAAACCCTGACGGAGTCAGAAATACAACCTGACACCCTGTTGGTCAGGGTGTTGGAAGCAGTCTAAAGGAAGACCTCCTGGAGTGGCAGATATAGTTCTGCTGGAGTAGAGATGGTCCTGTAGAAAAAGGGTCCTGTAAGACCCTTACTGATGGGTCCAGTCTTCCTTCAGGAATCCAGTGGAAAACCAGAATCTGATATCCCTACCTCTCAGTTTTTATCTGGGTAGGAACGGTTTGGCTCCCCCCATTGGGTGCAGTATGTCACAACAGGATGATGTAATGTGTCATGTCATTGGTGAGCTTTAATGGCCCATTACCAGAAGATATCCTCCGGAGGGTGGAAAGAGATAAGGAACTGCCCCACCCGGTTTTAACAGCTGGGCCATTATCAGAAGGCAGCTGCCCCACTTCCCCCTGGAGTTAGAAGAGACAAAGAAAACACCTCCCCAACCAGTTTCAACAGATGGAATAGAAGAAACATTTTTTGGTTACATAAACCAAGACAATAACTTATAGAAGCTGTACTTAACCTTGGAAGTTGGGTTCAGCAAGTTTGTGTTTTTCGTGCCTAGTCAGGCATTGGGTCATTTATTTTCTATTAGAGGTTTCTTTCACATGTAGCAATAACTAATTATTTTGTCAAAGCTTTTTCATTACTTTCAGTCATTAACATCTCTGCTACAACTGTCATATATTCAGTCTTGCTGATTGTCAGTATAAGATAAAGTCTGATATTACAACATGAAAATGCAGATTTCTTCCTTTCTTCTCAAGACCATTTTGTTATTGCCGTAATTACCTAAGGTAAAAGGAGTGTATGAATACTGTTACATTAAGATCTCCAAAAGAGAAGGTCTCCTGCCAGTAGTTTGTTGCTGCTGCCTTTTTAAAGCATTTATGTATAAATATAATGCTAATTACATGGTTGTCTACTTTTTTTCAGTATCTGTACTGTAGAATGTAAAATGAATTGTTTCTCAAACTGGCTTTTTTGATCCCTCCCAAAAGAGGGACCTTTGTGAAGAAACCAGTATTGGCATGGCAGATTTGACTTAATTGCAAACTCATTTCTGTTAACTTTATAGGTGAGCTTGTCTAAATCTCTCCGAGATACTACAAGTAGACTTGCAGAGTTGGGGTGGCTACATAACAAAATAAGAAAATACACAGACCAGAGGAGTTTGGATCGTGCGTTTGGACTTGTGGGACAGGTGGGTCAGCTAGAAAAAACAATCTAACGACAGTATTTGGTCTTGTTTGGCTAAGGAACTACTGAGTAAATGCAGTGATAGAATGATGCATGAACTTTGGAGCTTGAATAATTCATCATTTGATTTACTCCTTTTGTGGATGCTGCATTCGATATGGGTGATAGTCAGCAGGCAAGGAAAAGGCATTTGCTCTTGCTGATCTTAAGGATTTGCCCCTGTAATTTGTAGCTGGAAACGCTCGTAAATTCCTTTTCTTAATCTCCCTTTTCTATAAAAATCAATATTTTAAAATTATTCATGCATGTTCGTAAAGAAAAACATTTCTTGAATGGGATTATGTCATCCCTGAGGTAATTAATCACCAATTCAGTTGTTAGTGACCTGTGCAGGAGACATTCTTGTCAGCTATTGTTGATGTTCATGTGTTAGTACTGCACTAGCATACATAAAATGCAAGTAGTCCATTATCTTCTGCCCTTTCTTCTGAATACAGCATCAAAAGAATATTAATTTTTGTTTTTATAGGTTTCATCATCATGATTTATAGTCTACAGTAACTTCACTGCTGCTGTAATACCCAAAACCACATTTACTGCTAAGACATTCCTGTTTCCTCTCACTTGCTCCCTCTGTAAAACTGGATATTATCCCTTCTGAGTCGACAGAAATGTTATCCTTGCCTCTAGCCATAACATCCTACCTAATCTGCCAAGAAATTGAAGTGCTTCTCCCTTCAATCTAATTTTTCTTAAGAGGTCAGTAGAGACACTGTAGTGCTTCCTACTTTTCTAATGTTTTATTCTGTTCCATTCTGTCTCTTACTCTAAGTAACCCTTCTAGTTACATATAAATAATTATTAATAATTATTTTTCTACTGATCCAATGCTGATTTCCATGTTTTATATGGTAATGCTACTATGTATGCATTTTATTTGGACTCTCCCCCTTATATCTGGGTGAAGTTTTATTCTTTATCTAGAATTGTGCTTATTTTTACTGTCTCTGGCTTTAATCTTCAAGTTTACAGAAAGGGGAGAACTTTAAATCTTCAGGGAATTTAAATGTACAGTATCTTGGCTTCCATATGCAGGTTTCACATCCTGTGCAGAGGGCTGTGCAGTTAAGTTACCTGAATCTGCATAGCTCTAATGCTGCTAATTTTGCTTAAGGCAAGACTTGTGTGTATTTCTAGGACATAAGCAAACAAATAAGAACTTATATTCTACTCTTGCTGTCAGTGTCTGGGCACAGAGAGTATGCCTTCATACTCTTCATAACTTTTATAGCTGAGAATTTCAGGTGCTGCACACTGTGCATTAAGGAATTTAGCACAACAGTGTATATTGTTATAAAACATCTTTCACTTAATGTTCTGAAAGAATGATTGTGTAAACCCCTGTTTAAATCAAGTGTAGAATAAGATGTCTGTCACCTCTTTTATTATGATTCTGGTGACTGGTTTTACCACACAAATGTCAGGTATTGACATTAGAAATAGAGATATAACAATATATTTTACACTTTATATTTTCCTACCTTTGCCGATTAATATCTAAGTTTTACTTTGTCCTCAGAAAATAAAAAGAATAATCGGCAGTTAATTATAATTTAACTTGTACTTTGGCATTTTGCCCATTTAGATCCAGTTGAGCTAGTGGGCATTTTAATTTTTTTCACTTGAACAAGCATTCTGTTTTCTTCCTCAATTCTCTTTTGCCACAGACCAAATCAGAATTCTAGGATAATGTCCAGTTTTCTGTAACAGTTTGGGAAGCAAAAGTCTCTGGTTTGTTACTCAAGAATTGGTACAGGATGTAAATTTTAATTTGTAAAACTTCTCTGAAAAATTGGTGACCAGTTAGATTCTAAATCCTTTCAGCTACTAAATCATTAAAGTCAGTGATTACTGTTCTTTCTTTTTGAGCAGAACAGTACCTTTGATTGTTTTCTTGGAGGCTCTGCTGTGCCCTCTATTTTGGCCAGTGCCACTTTAATAGGTTCAAAAATGTACTGGAGAAGCAAGTGAGAAGAAATGAAAAGTGGAGTTACACATAAAAGGATTTCTTTTTGCCCTTCAGTATCCTCTGGAATAAAATGAATGTCAAATTTCTTTGCAATTTACAACGTTGAGTTGAAGAAAGGAACCTCTTTTCCTTAAAAAGGATACAATGGCAAGATTAATGACTTTTTTTTTCTAGGCTTCTTAGCTGCTTAGCAGGAAAGAAGATTTATTTTCTCCTTATGCTTCTAGATATTACGTCTGCCTTTTACATACTCCAGTGAATAAGCACTTACTTCAAGTTTTTGGGTTCTTTCTATGAAGTTTTCCTTACTTCTTCCAAATTCTTTTGACTGTAATTTTAAAAGGTCTTGAAGGGAAAACCCTGGGAAATTTCCCCATTAAAAAAAATCCATCGAAGTACATACCCAATTCATTAGCTGAGAATTGGTTAGAAAGTTCTGAAGAATTTGTGTGTGTGCATGAGAGTATTCTTCCAAGAAACCAAATAAATAAAAAACTTCGGCCACTTTTTTGAGGTTTTTAAAGTCTTTTTCACTTAGTCCCAAATTATCGAGCCATATTTTTATCTCTGTTTTGAAAAATGTGTTGCAGGGATTTTTTTAGTCTGTATGTTAGGTTAAGACCATTGCAAAAGAAGCAAGACCTCCCCCAAACTCTAAACTGTGAAAAATATTTTTTTACTAAACAAGTATTATTTCAGGAATTGTTTTTAATTTTTTTTCTTGATTTTTAAACAACCTAATGTAGCCGTGCTTAGAATTGTTTTGTATAGAAGAACATTTTGTATAGAAGAACTTCTGCACATTTTACAGACCTCTGAAGATATATTTTGTGATGTTCATTTCTTCCATGTCAAGTGAAGAATCATATATAACTGTGAATTGATAAAAGGTCAAAAATTTAGAGTACTTGATCTGTCAGCATGTACTGGGAGCATTTTTTTGAGCATTGTGTTTTCTTGTTCATGTCATGTAGTCTGTACTGAAAATGTAACGATGGTTGCCTAACTTCTGTGTTCTGTTGTTAGAGGCCTTCCTGAAATTTAAACTGTTACTTCACTGCATACTGTATCTTACATGATTATTTTTTAAAAAATCTTCAACTGGGTCATGTTATAATTTGTACATTGTGCTAATTATTAATGTCATTACTGAGATGATACATCTACTTGAAGAGTTACAGTTGTCATAGTTTAATCTGTTGATAGAGTTAAGGTAGCAGAAAACAAGCTCACTTGATAATGTGTATGAATGCTTGGAAAAGGTATATGCAGCTCTTAGGGAAGCACTTATACTTTGTTCATTTCTCTGAGAATTGGCTTTTATGCTGAAACTTGTAAAAAGATTCCCTTCAGGAAATTTCTGACTGAGTTGGAAGTGTGGTGATAGAATTAAATCAGAAGGATTTCTCCTGATTACTTTTCCTCTTTTTTTCTTTATTTTTTCTCTTTCTCTTACAGAGTTTTTGTGCAGCCTTACATCAGGAACTTAAAGAATACTATCGACTTCTGTCTGTTTTACATTCTCAGGTAAGTTAAGTGGTATGTATTCAACTTTACTATTTTGTTCTTTGTTATCTAAATACCTCCTAAAAAGGTAATACCTACCTATTCTGTTAGAATGTAAAGGATGTACAGCAGTTTCTGCTGACAGTGAACACAATTCCCTGTACGTTTCTTACTTCTTAAATGTATGTGCCCTTGAATATTTTTCTCTTAAGAACTCACTGGTATTTGATGTGTTACATAAGCAAGGAATACAGTGTGTATTTCTAAGTCTCTGTCCTTGTTTTGTAGTCTTTTTGTCAGTTTCATCTTGCATAATATCTTTGTCATTGACATCCCAAACAATGTCACACATCCTTGAGGGGAGAAAAAAGCAATCTGTGTTTCCAGCAGTGCATGATTCTAGTGCTAGTAATAACAATTCCAACTTTTTTTCTTTGGGGGAAGTTTGTACATTTTTATTGTCCTTTTGTATTTTGAGAGTAACGATGTCTGTTCTGCAGATGTTTCAGTGTTTTACTATTTTTCTGTAACATACAGACCAACTCAGTGCTGATAATCTTGCAGTTTTCCCACAAATGTTTGTAGGTATGTGCATCTAGATGCTGTCTCTAAAATAAAAACAAACATTATTCTTCTGCTTGCCTTTTTTTAAAAGGGGTTTTCAAGGGGTTCATTACTTGTAATGGTGAAAAATTTATCCTGAGAATTGACCTAAAGCTAAATTATACTGCCTTTTAAAATTCTATCTTCAATAAAATCTTTATAGTTTGTCATAGGCTTTTGTTAATGTTTTCAAAGCATCTGTTCCTTTTAACTCACTCGCAGTTCCTGAACGTTCTTCAGTTTTGGAATGCCTGTTATATATACTTTTTGCTTGTTTTTCCTGGCTGTTATCCAGTTATTCCCTTTATAATTACTTCTTGCTGTGTCCAAAATGTGTTTTCTCTCTTGGTTTGCTGGAGCTTTGATTTATTCCAACTTGTAAAACTTCTTGACCATGAAAATACTCAATCACTTTGAAATGCAGTTTTGTCTACCTTTCCTGCTCCACCAAACCTTTCAAAAGAAGAGATGAGTAGGGTTGGAGGGAAAGCCTGAAAGGAGAAAACAAAAGTTCTGGGGTTACTTATTTTCAAACTGCATTTGCCTTTGTGGTGGGTTGACCCTGGGCAGCAGCCAGGCACCCACCCAGCCTCTTGCTCCCCCGTCTCTTGAGGAACGGGGAGAAAACAGAAGGAAGACAAAAAGACAAGTCAATCAAGTTAGTGACAGTTTAGAAGGGAAAGCAAAAGCTGTGCGTGCAAGCAAAGCAAAGTAGGGAATTCATTCACTGCCTTCCATCAGCATGCAGATGTCCAGCTGCTTCTGGCAACCAGGGCCTCGGGACACTTAACACTTGCTTGGGAAGACATACTCCATCACCACTGATGTCCCTATTTCCTTTCCCTGAGCTTTTTTTCTTGAGAAAGCTTTTTGTTTTCCATAAGCTTGGAAATGGTTTTCCAGGATTAGTTGCTATCCCAAGGAACAAACTGAGTCTTACTGATGTGTAGTTTTATGGTTTCTCCTTCTTGGAGAGAGGAGTGACATTTGCTTTCTCAGGGTCATCACAAACCTCCTCAAATTGCTGTGTTGCAAAAATAATGGAGAGTGGCCTTGCAGTGACATTGGCCAGCTCCTTCCCTCAACACTTGTTGGTGCATCCCATCAGGTCCCATAGACTTAAGCATATCCCATTTGTTTGGTATACCATAGCCTGATCCTTCTCAGCTCGGTCTTCCTTGTTCCAGACTTCTCTTCTTATCTTGACATCTCATGTCCCCAGCAGCAAATCTTACCGAAATACCAAGGCAAAAAAGGCATTAAGATTTTCCATTTTTCCTGTCACCCCTCACCTAGCATCATTCAGTAGTTGGACACGCATCTTTTCCAGTGTGACTTTTACTGCTGTTCTTACTATTCCGCTTCACATTCCTTGCCAGATTTATCTTCAGTGTTAGAGTTTGTGAGTGCATTGAGCATGCTGATTAAATGCATTTTCATAGGGAACAGTCAGTACAGTGTTGACAATGCTTTGCTGCAGCAGCAGTCTGGAGTTTTTGGGGAATCTAGGTCCCTCAGCACCTAACTGAGGGGTTCCCAGAGTCATGTTATGTTTGGATTTTCCCAAGCTCCTGGCAACATTTCTTCTCAAAGACATTAAAGAAAAGGAGATCCAGCAGTGGAGAGATTCTTGTGACTTGAAAGGTGGAAGGGCTTGAAGGTCGCTCTGCAGAATGGATACACAATCTGTACCTTTTAGCTTCTCGGAAACACGTAGAAAAATGACTTGAAATTGAGTGTATGTGGCATTCTTAGATTCAGGAGATCATACAGGCTGCCAGCTTAGGATTTGTTAACTGCATTTCTAGAGAGCAGCATGGGCATAGAACGACAAGAATCTTGTCAAAGGGTTCTATATTCTCTTTATTACTTTTTATTATGTCTTCAGAGCTTCCCCTGAGCATGTTTCTGTCCTTGAATCAGTAATCCTGAGCATACTGTTTACTATTCCATAAGCGTCTCTGGTCTTTTTCTTGCAGGTTGTTTTCACATTGTCAGCCCATTTAAAAATGCAGTTCCATGATGAAGATGTACCATGTCTTCCCTAAAGTCAAAGTGTGGCTCATGTATCTCTCTTATCATTGCTGATTTCCAAAAACACCAAAGAAAAATCCCAGACATGGACCCAGGAGCATTCGGAAGCAAATGAATTTAACTGGCTCTAAGACTGAACTTAATGTGGATGACACTAGTCTTAAATTTAACTAGTATGTTGCATTTGGCTAAAAAAATGTGCTAGATGGGAAAGCACAGAGTGGGTTGGTTGTCATATACCAGAAACACATCTTTTCTAAGAGATGGTCTCTTTGTACAAAGTTCTAGGAGCTTGCTTCTGTATTCTTAAGTTGTGTTCTTGTCCTGCTTATTCCATCCATACTTGTATAAGATTTGCATTTGCAGCTTGGATGCAAATGTTTGACTTTTATTTTCCATGGTGTTAGAGGATTCATGGTAGTCACATTATAATAGTTGTTTTTATTGTAGCTTTTAAAGTTTGGTGTTTTTCTTTTAATGTAGCTATTCCTTAAGCTCACTATAAGGCTAATTTAAGTTGTGATGGCTTCTGGAGGAAGACACCGAGTGGAATTTGTCCCATATTGAACTACAATAAGCTGCTTGTGCAGTAATAAAAAGTTTACCTCCTACGGCCTGCCTTATCTTTAGATGTTTTTCTTTACTCTTTTTGAGTATCTTTTGCTGTCTTTCAGGATCTCTTCTCTCTTTTCCTTTGCTCTTCTCTCTTTTCTTGACTATTACCTTGCTGTCTTTTAAGTTTCTTGGTCTTTTTGCTTTGTCTGCCTTATTGCACTTATGCTTGTCTCTGTTCTTTCACCTGTGCTCAAGTCTCTGTTTCCACTAAAACTTGACTCTCAGGTTTTGGCCTGGTGATTTGATGAGAGAACACATAACACTGGGTTTATTTCAAGTGCGTTAGTAAAAATCTGACTTCAGAACAAACTGAAACCTGAGTTCTGCTTCAGTTTTGTTCTTTGACATGTTTTTCTGTTTCTGACTTGATCAGTTACAACTGGAAGATGATCAGGGCGTGAATTTGGGACTTGAGAGCAGTTTAACACTTCGCCGTCTTCTGGTCTGGACATACGACCCCAAAATAAGGTTAAAGACCCTTGCAGCACTTGTTGATCACTGTCAAGGTCTGTTTAACATTAATTTAATATTTATGGGGATGTTATATAACTTTAAGTAGTTGTGCATGCTAGATATGGGTTTGATATTATATCAATAATAATAGTTCTTGTTTGGGCTTTTTTTTTTTTTTTTAAAATTTCAATTAGGTAGTTCAGATTCTCCCTCTTTAAAAGCATGACAAATTACAGTGCTGTGTTGATACATTCAGACTTCTTACTTTTTAAAAACTAGAATGTGTTAAAAAAATTGAATTTTAAGCGTGCACTTTTCATGTTATTTTCAGTTAGTCAATTGTCTTTCAGAGAATGGTACACTGAAAAAGCCCTACTAATATGCTGGGAAGTGGTTGGCTTAGTTTCTTCACTATGTATGAGTATTATGCAATTTCTCTATATATGATGGCAGAGAGGTGTCATTAGCAACTTGTCTTCAGATTCATGTGAAACAACAAAAGTTTGCGAATCTGCAAATATTGTGATTTTGTTGGCAATCCACAAGAAGGTGCTGGGGAGAGTCATGTTGGAGTTTACCAAAACTTTGGCCAGTAGCTGACTAAACTGACCAGTAACTGATGCTTATCCCTGATGGTACTTCAGATTTATGAGATTGAAGCCCTTTATAAAGAGCATCTTAGCCAAAAAAATCCTACAATACTTGCTTTACCTTGATTATTGGAATTGGTAGCAATTTTTTTAAAAAATGGTCTTTACTTTTAAGACATGCATGAAAATTTTTAGTTCCATGGCCTCTGCTGCAAGGAAACGGTAAGCTGTGGAGCATGGCAGCAAAATCAAATATTCAGTCTATTTTTTAACTGTTTTGTTTTTGACAGTCTTACATTTCAATTGCAAGAAGACAGGAAAAATTACCTAGTGGAACTATGGGGGCAACTATAACCAAGAAACAGGAAAGCTGTGTTTGTGTGCATGTATGTACACAGAATATCTGAGAGTGTCAAGTACAGGAGAGAAGGAAAACATCTAAGGCTCCTTTATTGCTTCTCTGGAAGCACAACATCAACCTCTGTGTGTGATGCCTTGAATTTTGCATTTGCCTAAGCTATGACAGAGTAGACAGAGAACTCTGCTTAATGCTTTAGTGAGATTAGTAATTCATGCCTTAAAACCTAGGAATTCCCTGAAAGCAGTAAGAAAAATCTACTTTTGCTACATTTTCAAATTGCTGTTTAGCAAGCTCAGTGTGACACATGGGTAGCTAAAATCAATGGCTGCTAAATTTAAATGGGGTACATATGGTTTTCCTTCAATTGTTTCTATTCCTCTCCCTTTCTTCTTACAGGGAGAAAAGGTGGTGAACTAGCCTCAGCAGTTCATGCCTACACTAAAACAGGAGATCCCTATATGCGATCTCTGGTTCAGCACATTCTTGGCCTAGTATCCCATCCTGTACTGAACTTCCTTTATCGCTGGATTTATGATGGAGAGCTGGAGGATACATACCATGAGGTAATGTATGTGCTACATTAAATGCTTCATCTCTTTGCTTTGTGCTGTGAAAATCTGTGGGGATCTTAGAGGAGAATTTGAAAAGTAGAGTGTGATGAAAATGTATAACATGAGTAAGCAATACATATAACAACAACCTGAAATACCACTCTCTTCATGAATTCTTCATGAATTTGATATCTGCAGGTTGCAATGTGTTGTCTTCAACAAATCATATGCTGGGTCTTGTTAGTAGAGTCAGAATGGTGTATTGACAGTAGGTCCTTCTTTCTGAAGACAAAACAATTCCTCTGTATCATTTCTTCCTTACTGTAACAACAGTAATGTATGCAGAGCTCTTTGTAACTGTTCAGAATGCAAGCCTTGTATTTGGAATGAAGCTCAGAATATTTTCTCTGACTGTCTACTGTTATCCTTGATAAAT
Organism: Sinosuthora webbiana; assembly: GCA_013397395.1. Classification (NCBI taxonomy): domain Eukaryota; kingdom Metazoa; phylum Chordata; class Aves; order Passeriformes; family Sylviidae; genus Sinosuthora; species Sinosuthora webbiana. The sequence continues at coordinate 72,057 of VXBN01001097.1, read as the reverse complement.
AAGTTCAGTCTGTCAAATGGGGTAGAAGAGGTTTATGGTTCCAGAATAGAAACTCTGCGAAATTATTTGTTGTGACTTCTGTAACATCAAGTTCTAGTAATTGTCCTTTTTCTTCTTGGAAATACTTTTTATGCTTTTCTCAATTCTCTCAACACTTTCCTATCTCTGATCAATACAGTCCTTTTAATGTGATTTGATTTTTTAATTTTTTTTTTTGTTCCAACAAGCCAAATAATCATTTTTTAAAATTAGTTAAGTCTTCTGAGACAAATCTGAATAATTTTACTTGAGAGTCAAATGTGCTGTCTGTTTTTTGGAATGTCCTTATTTTGCTCAAAATTTAAGTGAGTGACAGTGACAGCTGATCTTTAAGGTCAGAATTGTGTAAAATGCCTATGAATCTTTTTTTAGAACTGTAAAATAGACTTTTTTTCCCGGCTACTCCCCAGATATGAGGTTTTGTCTTTTTTGGATTTTATGTAGTTTGTTAGCTCTAACCTCTGCATGTGTACTGGAATGCACATGTTCTTGAGAACACTGGAGTCTTCTTAATACTGAAAATTATTGTTGGATGTGTTGTACTGAAAGCTGTAATTTTCATATGATAGGCAGTTTTGAACAAAGACAATTAGTCATTCCTGGGGAAAGTGGTATTTGGAGGCAGTGAAGAAAGTTCGTGTCCAGGAAATGGGTATATTGTTTGACAGGATGAGGACAAACTTCACTTCAACAAAACTAATAATGTAGTTCTAGTTTTTCACAAGTAGGGGATTCTCTTGTGTGGAATTGAGAGACTGTAGCATTTGATCACCGTACCAATTGCAAAATTTTGGGGGGGTTTGGTTTTCTTGTGGGTTTTTTTTTCCTCTGCATCTGTTAAAATAGGAGGAATAATAGGTGAAACTATAGGTTAGAGTTTACATTAATCTTCTGCTTTTAATTTTTATTTCAATCTTCAGTTTTTTGTAGCTTCAGATCCTACAGTTAAAACTGATCGGTTGTGGCATGACAAATACACTTTGAGGAAATCAATGATCCCATCTTTTATTACAATGGAGCAATCAAAAAAGGTATGAATCTGAAAGTTAATCTTCTGATGATTTGCTTGCCCTGTGCTGCTGCTTAAATTTCTTTTGAGAAAATAGAGGCCAAATTTAACAAAAAATAATCATCTCAGGAATTTTAGATTTGTTTGCGGAGGAAGACTATAAGACTGTTTCTCCTTTCCTTTCTTTAATTGTTAAACTTTGAGGAGATCTCAAGTAGGGGGAAAGGAAGTTTTTGTTTAAAACCTTTTGATATTAGCATTGCTATTCTGGATTGCCATGGTTGGGATTGTGAAACTAAGAGCACAGAAGATGACAAAATATCTTGTTGTCCTGGTGGTTGTGGATGGCTTTTTTGTTTGGTGTTTTTTTTTTTTTTTCTTATAGGCAAATCACTTTTTAAAAAACCTTTTTTTGTTCAGGTCCTTTTAATAGGAAAATCCATAAACTTCTTGCATCAAGTTTGTCACGATCAAACTCCCTCCACAAAGATGATTGCTGTTGCAAAATCTGCAGAATCTTCAAAAGATGGTACAGTATTAATATTACTCAATATCTCCTCCTTGAACTGACCTCCCGTACTGTACCTGGCTTAGACTGTAAACTCACTTCATGGATGGTGGGCTGGAAAGGAGCACAAAAATCCCATCTGCCCTAAAATATAGATAATTTAATGGATACTTTTTTGTTTCAGAAAATGTATGTTGATACCTGTGTGTAATTTTCTTAATTTGATAGGTTTGCTGGATGATTGTTAATGTACTGAATTTGTGAATGAAACCATTCAAAAAAGAAGTCTGCCTTCAGCTGCTTCAGCTGGAGTAGGAGCAGGGATATTCTTGAGTGCTGCAATAAGAATTTAGTATGTTTTACTTCTCGTCAAATATACTCCATCATACAACTCCGTAATACTGAGTTAGTTTTGTGGTTGAAAAACAAAAATACTCAGTTAGTTGTAAATAAGAGAATAAGCAATAAAAACTGAACAGAGGCCTTTCAAGCCTTTCAGTAAACGTGCTGTATCAATATCTTAAAAATAAGTATGTGGAAGGTTAGTAACCTTCTCTTTGAAAGTTATTTAAAATGGGATTGCCAGCTGGTGAGCATGGAACCAAAACTTAACTATTAGAATTCCTTCAGATTATTTTGTTTCATTTAGAATAGATCTCAGTTTTAATGAATGAGAACTTATGTACCATTTTTGGTTATTTTTTGGTGGCCTATTTGTTGCAATGAAATCAACATTGTTACGATGAAATATAGCAAATAGTAAACATCCAAACCAAGGAGACTCCATGTCTAAATACTAAGCAAAGAATGTGTAGGATGCTGCTACATCTCAGAGAAAGGACTTCTGCCTTCTAGTGGAAGTGGTTTTTGCTACTGTAACTTCTTTTGATAACTTGTTTAATATACCAAAGATAGTCAGCTGTTGAGATATCACTGGGATAAGTTTTCTGATGCCAATCATCTAAATATTTTTCTATCAAATTCTTGTTTTTGAAGAACATACTTAACACTATGTAACATAATATTGCTTATATATAACTTTAAAGCTTGTGTATATGGGTTTGTTGGGTTTGAATTTGCTGGGGTTTTTTTTGCCTCCAGATAACCTTGGATTAGTTTTAATATTAACTCTTCAGTGTGGACTTTTGGCATGAGTACCTCCATAAAAAAATGTTCTAGTAATAAAAGCCCATTCATCTGGAAGAACATGTCTTCTAATAACATGATTTTGTACCATGTTCAGTGCTCGCTTAGTCAAAGATAAGCCTAAAGTGCAGAAAGGGGTCAGGGTTAAGTGAATAAGGGCTGTATTTTAACAATCAGCTTGCCAGCTACTCCTGGCAAAAAAGGAAAAAAAACATTCTTTGGCTGCACTACTTTCACCACTTTATTCAGCATTTATGGCCATGCTTTTCCAATATTTCTTTAAATTTATACTTGTTTCTCTCGCTCTCCTTGATTGAATGGAAGATCTGCACAAATACCAGTTTCCTATTATGTAGGGGATGAGAGCTTCAAAGCACCTACATTATCTTAAGTGCTGAAAATAACTGTTTGAGACAAAAGCGTAGTTTTAGAAATAAGTTACTCGATCTGCAGTGTGCTGAAGGCGTGCTGAGCTTATGGTTGGCAGCCTAAATACCTCATGGTATTGAATTGCTTTAATTCTGCATGAAACTGCATTTGTGTTTAGGGCATTTTACCCCTTTAATCCTGAAAGAACATTCTATGTCAGGGACGTTGGAAATGCTTCCTTTTGTGCTTGTTTGTGCCATCTAACAATATCCTGAAAGTCCCTTTAGATAATTACTTATTATTAAGATCATGGAAAGCTAGCATGCCAGCCTGAGTTCTGGATGCTTTTTGTCATTTAAAAGCTGAACATTACATGGGTTTGGTTGTATTATTTGCTTCTTGCATTTGCTTTGGAAACTTAACTATCATGTTTCCCCAGTTTCTTTTTGATGCTGCAATAATGATGGTGTGGAAAACTGTCTGAACATGTATTAAACAAGAAGCCTGACATAACTGTGTAGAAGTTGGTCATCTTGCCTGGCAGGGAATTGTAGCGTTTGGGAGAGAGGAACAATAAAAAAAGGCCAATGAAGTGACCTCAGCTCCAACATGTAGCTGCCTGTAGTTTGGGGACTTCTGGACTAGGAATGACACTATATTCAGTAGCAGCTCATGGACCTGCCTGTCAGTGCTTTTAGTCTGAGCCTTTCTTTATCCATTTTCTGGCTTTTCAGTTTTCTGAGATCATTTTGCAGTTTTCAAAACTTGTGCCTAGGCTTTGTGTTTGTTGATGTAAACCACCTTTTTAGCAGTTTTGTGTGTCAGGCAGAAATGCTGTGTTTTGCCTGTGGGTGTGTATGCAGAGGTGGTGCATTACAGCTACATATGTAAAACTGACTTTCCAGTCTGAGATGAAGGGCTGTGGCCAGGTTACTTCCTTCAAGGCAAGAGGATCAGTATTAAGGAGAGGGGAAAGGCTGCTTTTTCTGCTTGAGATAGTAAGAAGTTGAGACTGGTCTGTGAATCTCAGAGCTACTGCTTAGACACGCTCACCCCTGTATGAATGGAGACAGGAGCAGCATCCCTGACACGGTGGGCTGCCCATATACAAGCCAGGGAGTTGCCTGCTGGCTTTGCTTGTGCCTTGAAGCCAGTGCTAGGCCCAGACTCAGTGTCCTGGGGCTGAAGAGATTAGCTAGTAACTCTTTCTGGATTGGCTTGTTCCTCTCTTGTTTTGCCTGTAAGGCTCACAACATCTTGAGGAAAGACACTTGTACTTATTGCAGGCTTTATTCACTTCATATCCTTAAGGCTGATGTGTGTTACTTGACTAAGTGGTATTTCCCTAGTCTAGGGATTTTAAATACAGCAATGTATTATAAAAGTGCCATCTCTTTGACATCTCTTGCACTTCTTGTGACAAAGGAGAGTTTCAGTGATTACTGAATGATAGTTTGGAAACCTCCAGGAACGTCAGTGAAACAGACATTTAGGCTTCCCTTCTTAAAGAGTGACTTCTTTATTAGAGCCACTGCTTTTTTCTTCAATTCATAAGCATTTTATTAGTTGAGTAGTTAAGGTGGGCATATATCCTTTAATGCTGAAGAAATTCATATCTGAGTTTATGATACTGGATTGCCAACTGTTTGGAGCATTGCTCCATGTTGCCTGAAAAGGAGGCCACAGCTCTTGCTATCTCATAACAGTTTTACTGGAGTCCCTTTCTCTGTGAACTTGTAGTTGGAGAAAACAGTGAAATAAGCTTCCTACTACTTTCTACTGCTTCCTGCTTTGTGGCCCCAAATTGCCATGCATGAAAGATGGAGAGAAAATATCAAGTGCTGGCTGTCCCCCAGGTAACTCAAGCATATTCCCTTTTCTCTCATTCTCTTATCTATGGAAACTCTCTTCTGTTAAGTGTTTTAACATTCTGATTCTTTGATTTATTTTTCCCTGCACCCTTAGAAGTGCCTTCTGATTTAGATTCTGCCCAACAAAGGTTTTTCCTAATTCTGCGCTTTTAGATCTCCATAAATTATTTGATTTGTAAACTGCAGTATTTCAGCAAACTTAAAAGTCCACCACAACTTTTTATGTAAAGGTGACATAACATGAGCTTCTACTGGAAAGTACAGTCTGGGCACGGATTAGAAGTAATATTGTTGAAGTGTAGGCTGCTTTAGGCTTGCTTTTGCTTTGGCTATGGCAAATGTATAACACAGTGGATCAGAAAAAATGGCAGTTTTTCTGTTAGTGTGTTTCAACTCCAAAGCTTGTTTGCCTCAGTTTTTGAAAACTACTAATTTAATTTTATTTTTATTTTCTTGTAGCTGCTGATTTGTTCACAGATCTGGAAAACGCATTTCAAGAGAAAATTGATGCAGCTTATTTTGAAACCAGCAAATACCTGCTGGATGTTCTCAATAAGAAGTACAATTTGCTGGAACACATGCAGGCCATGAGGCGCTACTTGTTACTTGGTCAAGGAGACTTTATTAGGCATTTAATGGACTTGCTCAAGTAAGACAATAGGAAGGGTAATTATGTTGAATTTCTGATGGTTCTGTGCATGATCAGCACAGAAACTGTTTTGCTTTTTGAAGAGGACTCTCTAAGTATCATGTTCAATTAAACCTTAGAGTAGTAACTTTTAATTCTATTTGAGGTTTAATTTCTTTGACCCTGAGGCTTAAAATTTGTTCTTCCGTTTTGATAAGAAGTACATACAGTACCATTTGACAAAGCCTTGAAAAGTAATACTAATACAGATATCTTTATGTTGGCCCTGTGACAGCCTCAAGCATGTTGGCATTTCTCTTGGTCCTGTGTGCAAGTTCAAGCAGAAATGTTCTGCTCTCAATGCCACTGATTAGCTCAGCTGTAATTATTAGGCCTCTGTATTTTGGAGGTGTTTGGTCCAAAACATTGTGTTAAAACCCTTCAATGCAATTTTAAAAACCTAACTGATTTCTCACCGATTTCTGTTTCAAGTACTCAGGTGCACCCGCAACTACTGATTCCAGTTCTTAAAGAGTATTTGCAAGCTCACTTTTACATGCTGGTGCTACTGATGAAACTTCTTCCATCAGAAGCATTGGCCTGCAAAGCTTTTCTTTGATCTAGGAGACAGGCTTTGTAATAAAGCTTTCATTAACTTGTTTGTAAATCAAAATCAACAGTACATGGCCATGCTTTTTAATGTGAAGCAGAATGAGGTTGGTTGGTGGAGTCAGTATTACATTTGAGGCAGAAGGAGTAAGATGCTTTCCAGATTCTAAGGGAGAGAGAGGTAGTACAAGAGTTGCGTGTTGCAACCCTTTGGAAAGTTGAAGTTACGTAGAGGGGGGTGGGTTTCTGTATTCCTGCCAGCACTTCTGGGCCTGTGAGATGGCTATCAGTAAGCTTCACAAAACTGAAGTGAAATTATTGGTTTGATGTGCTGATGATTTAATATGCCTCATTTAAGATACAAATGCATCTCAAATTACAGGCTAGCTAAACTAGCAATCCTGGTAACTTCAAATAACTGGCATTAAATGAGGGTTAAGTTACTCCTCATGCTAATATTCAGGAGTGTAGCTGCACATGAGTAGACATATTCTGCTCATACTCTCTGCAAATATTTTGCTCACTGATTTTCTTCATGATTAAGTCTGAAAGAGTAATATGAGAAGTTTTGAATGCCTGTTAGAAAAGGGTTTTGCTGTGTGCTGCAGTTACTACTGAATTGCTGCTGCAGAGTATTTCAGTAATGTGCTATGACTGTTTCATAACCACCAGGCCAGAGCTTGCACGACCAGCTACAACCTTATATCAGCATAATCTCACCGGAATCCTGGAAACGGCGGTGAGGGCCACGAACGCCCAGTTCGATAATCCTGAGATTCTCAAGCGATTGGATGTTCGACTTCTGGAGGTCTGTTGCATCATGGTGACTCTGACCTGAAGCATACCTTTGTTTGTGTGTATACATGCAGACATCTATATGAAACAAAATTTTTGTATGTGAATACATTTCCCCCCTTGTTTTCCACTAAATACTAAGATAATTTAATGTCATCTTCTTTTTGCTTTCCCTGTCTTTTGTCTATTTGTATTTCAAGATGTGGGTTTACCACCATTGACAATACAAGGTTGAGTATTTGGGGCCTAACAGCAATTGATGCTGCTGGCCCTGATTTGAGGTTCTCCTAACAGCCCTTAATGCTGTTGCTCTTACAAGAGTTGGGGCAGGAAAGGGCAGGTTGGCATGTGTGCCTCCTTCTTGCCTCTAGTTAAAAAAAGAGAAGCAATGAAAGCACATTTCATAGAAGCCTGTGTTTAGAAATTTGAGTTAATTTGAAAGATTCAGTCCCTGAGGTGAGACTTTAGTGATGAGCTAAGCATCTGAAATAAGTCTATTTCAGATGCCAAAGAAATTTTTCCTTACCTTTATTTTCCTTTACTGGGTACACTGGAGAAACACTGACGTTGCAAACATCGGTATTTGTGTGAGATCATTCTCACCCTTGTATCAAAGGGTTTGATCAGTTTTTGCCTAATTGCTACTTTCAACAAGAAACTCCTGTATCTCTTGTTGATGTGGATGCTTGTTTGCTCATAGGCCCTTCAGAATGAAAGAGTAAGCAAGTAATGCTCATCTTCAGCTTTAGTGTGCTCTGACTATACACTGATAGCAGCATATCTTTTTAATACAGGTATCTCCTGGGGACACTGGATGGGATGTCTTCAGCTTGGACTATCATGTTGATGGGCCAATAGCAACGGTAATGTCATACACTGCTGGCTCCGAATGTGTTTTGGGTGCTGAATTAAATTCCTAAGTGCTTTTTTAATTGAAGTAACCTTTTTTTGTTCTGGAGTGTGAAATCAGAGATTTTTTTTATTTTGCATCTTGGATGTACCCACTGTATCAACAGTTAAGCAAAAATCTCAGTTCTTACCAGTTAACTGTGAGTGCTGAAAAGCTACATTTAAAACAATCATTACTGAAAATCAGTAATTCATTTGTTCCAGCACAGTTTTCAGCAAGTACTTAATAAATTGAGTGCTCCTATTCTTTGATAATTACTAGTATGTAGGTACTAATTTGGGAAAATTTGTAAGGAACTGAAGAATGTCTTTGTGGAGAACTTATTTATGCTGTCTAAATGACATTTCATAGGTCGTTGCACTGTTTATCAGAATGTATTTAGCCTCTGTAAAGAACTTCCTTTTTAAGTGGGACAAACTGAGTCTGACCAGCAGAAAGAAATTTTCATATTCAGCTTTAAAAGAGGCTTAGGCTTTATGTTCACCCTTCTTACACTTCCAGCAGTGCTTCCAACTGTCTACTTGAATGCTAGGTAACTGTTCATCCCTCAAGGGCGGGCCTTTCCAAAAACTCTGGGATTTCCAGGAAACTTTTTTTTTACAATATTTACCAATAAACTGCATGGACTGTAAGATGGACTCTGAAGAGGTCCTTGGTACTTCAGGACATATGGCAAGTCTATTAATTTATACTGTTATTTTCTTTGTTTTGTAGGTATTTACACGTGAGTGCATGAGCCACTATCTAAGAGTATTTAATTTTCTTTGGAGAGCGAAGAGAATGGAGTATATTCTTACTGATATATGGAAAGGGCACATGTGCAATGCAAAGCTTCTGAAAAGTATGCCAGGTGAGAGGTGTCCAGATGGATAACATGCTTGTAAAATGGATATGGATGACTGCATCTTATTTTAAACTGTGTGTTAAGAGGGAACAAAGTCTTTGTTGAACAAAGAACAAAGTCTGATGAATGATGTTCAGATTAATTTTGTATTTTGGTGCTCATCTTGACTAGCTGTTTAATGGTAGATGATGGTGATGATGATGAAGGTAAAATAACATTATTGTAAATGGAAGTTTCTTTTCTGTTGTTTTACTTAAGCCTTGGTCCCTGACTTGAAAAGTTGCACTTACATAAGTATCTTTATGCTGGCCAAGTTCTGAGACTGTAGCTCTTTCGTCCTTTTGTATTCATCTTCCTTGATGTCTTATTTGTACCCCATTTGTCTCCCTCTTTCTTATGCTGTCTGGTAACTATTAAGCCTCATACATGCACAGTTCTGAATTTACTAGTTTTACCTTCACTTATTCCCTCTGCTTTTGTTTAGCTAAGAACAGAAGAGGCTAAGAAGAGAAAGATGTTTGAGAAGAAGTAGGAAAGCTCTGAAATGTAGTGGCTCTGGTGTATGTTTCATGGACTGGGACTTTTTGATCCTATTTCTCAGCTAGAAAATATAGCCATATTTGTGAGCATCTGTACTGGCTCACTCTTGAAATCCTTTTTAATCTATCTACATTTCTTTCAGTAAAAAATAACTGTTGAGAGTTATGCTTCTTCAGGGCAAAGTAATACTTAGAAATTTTTTGGTTTATAATTAAGAATTTTTGATGGGTAGGAGAGGACACCTGACCTCAGAAGGTCACTGCTGCTACCATTTAAGATTAGTGACTGTGTTATGAAGTGTTCAATTTGGTGAAAAAAAAATGTACCAAGCTGATTTGTTTGCTGTGCTTGTCCTTGCAGTCTTTAACATGCCATCTTTTTGGATTTTTTACAGAGCTTTCTGGGGTGCTCCATCAGTGTCACGTTCTGGCATCAGAAATGGTCCATTTCATTCATCAAATGCAGTATTACATTACATTTGAGGTATGCTCTACCCACCCAATTAGTTACTTAGAAAATGAAGCACTTGTAATATTCTGTATGTATTGTGTGTCTTAAATTTCAAAGAGGCTGTCATCTATCAAATCAAAACAGCCCAATCCTGTATCCTTGCACCAGGTGCTTGAATGTTCATGGGATGAACTCTGGAACAAGGTCCAACAAGCACAGGACTTGGATCACATCATTGCAGCTCATGAAGTTTTTCTGGACACGATCATAGCTCGGTGCTTGCTGGATAGTGATTCCAGGGTAAGTCTTCTCCTTCGCATGAAATTGTAACTTTATGATCTTGGCATAAATGTCAGAAATGACCTTCTTTAACATTGTAGGAGCAAAGGGAAAAGTCATTTTTATTCCTCTGATTTAGGATTCTATAGTGATAGATTCTGTACCTACTGCCCAGACATAGTGAGACACGTTGGATGAAATTTGCTGTAGTGCAGGCCACAGCTAAGAACCTGTGTGATCATGGAACAAGTGACTTAGGGCTTTGCACAACAGTCTCTCCAGCTGTGTAAAAAGATGTTTTTCTTTCACTTTTCTTTTACTTCTTTCTTTGCTCCTTTTCTGGAGAAGGGTGGTAACTTAAAACTCTTGTGCTGTACAGCTGTTGAATTGTTTTATTGCCTATCTCATAGGTACTTCTCAACCAGCTTCGAGCAGTTTTTGACCAGATCATTGAGCTCCAGAATGCCCAAGATGCAATGTACAGAGCTGCTCTGGAGGAGCTGCAGCTGAGGTTGCAATTTGAAGAGAGGAAAAAACAGCGCGAGCTTGAGGTACAATAAGGATATTTCTAGAATGTAAAAATAAATTGAGGCTTTTGATATATGGAGGATTTTAGATACCATGTAGATGTACAGTAAAAGTGAAAAATGTAGTCGGGACAGATGTAAAAGTCATCAGCAGTTGCTAGTGACTTCAAGCAAAACTGTTGAGTGGTGGTTTTGATTTTTGTCTTGCCCAAAATCTGTGTTGATTTCTCTAGTAGACTTTGGAGGATGGATGAAGTAAATGAAACCCTTTTGCAAAAAATGCTGTAGCTCCATGTCTGCCTCCCTGCTGCGAGACTGACATGCAGTGTTGGTGTGAGACTTGCCTTGCTAATAAACCTAATTTCTTTCATGTGCTATACAAACACCAAAGGGGGGGTCTGATAGTTTCCATATCGGAAGCTCTGTGTTTGTCTTTCTATGGCAGTGGTTGGTTTTTATAAAGCTGATGTCGCTGGGCAGAAGGTGCCCCAGTTAGCAACTTGAGTCATATGATGCTTCACCTCTTGACTTGTTTGGTCTCTATGTAGGGCAAGTGGGGTGTAACTGCATCAGAAGAGGAAGAAGAGAACAAGAGGATGAAAGAATTTCAAGACTCAATACCTAAAATGTGCTCACAACTGCGAATACTCACTCACTTTTACCAGGTGCCTCTTAAATTATATTTTTCTAACACACGCTGAGCTTTGTGTAGAAATGAATTTCAAATATTGAGTAGGATTAACTTCTGTATTCATGTGTGTACAGTTGGAGCTAGGTCTTTGTTTTTTCCTTCTCTCCTTATAAGCCTGTATTCACTGTTCCATAGTAATCAAAGGTTTTGTGATCATTTATGTTCCCCTGACAAAGGAGAAGAGTCTCTTCATGCAAGTTGTTTTCTTTCTCCAGTAGTGAAAGTAATAGCTATTGTTTGGTATAGTCTGAAGGGGAAAAAGATAGTATTCCTTCTTCATTCTATTTTTTCCTCACAGTCTTTGCAAGTCATTGCAGTCTATTAAAGACTGCAGAAAGTTTCTTATTAAGGGCCTAACACTTAATTTTAAGCTCACTGGGGTGAGCAATGGATAAGATGTTTTAGGGAACATGTGCAGGCTATTTTCACTAAGTAATTTATTTTTTATTTTGTCTTTATTTTTTATATCTGATAAACTACCATTCCCCAGAAAAATAAGCCTAAGTCTTAAAAGTGTAGGTTGTAAATTAATTGAGGTTTATGTGCTCTACAAGATTGCCACAAGTTGACAATATAGGTTTTGCCTGCTTGGACTGTGTATATTCATGCTGAGCCCTACTATTGATTTTCCACACAGGATTTCCCTGGACAGCTTTGGTCATCTTTGGAAGTAATGGAGTTACTCTAGTAACTCTAGTTATAGACATGTTCTTGTTAATATTTATGGAGGTTAGGAGCTCTTCAAGTGAATCTTCCCATCTTTCCAAAGTACTCTCCTTTCCTGTGTCCTGCAAGGCTCCTGCAGTGATATAGCTAGGAGAGAGCCAAATGGGAAGATGGGATGCAGAAGTGTGCCTCTCACATGCCAGGTGCAAATCCCTCCCGTAATTGCTCCAAATACACATTCTAGTTGGGTCTGCAGCACTGACTGTCCTCCTGGGTGTGCGGTTTGCCGTTCTGGGCTGCCCAGTACTGCTCTACAACCCACATCAAATGGGTATGTTTGAAGCCAGCAGTGCTCTAATGGTGGCCTGGATGGCACAGTACCTGCAGCATGGACTCAAGGCGAGGTCTCCTGTTGGCACAGGTTGGATCCTGAATGCCATCCCAAGGTAGAGGCACACAGAGGCAGCTGCTCTGCAGCCTGGGAGCCTTCAGGCAGATGGAGTATGCCAGCAGGGTACAGGGAGTGGGGAGCACGCTTTAAAAGACCAAGCTGTTTGTGCTGGAGACTCCGGTATGCATGGCAGATATTTGAAAAATAAAAAAGCTCTGGGCTTTTGCAGAAGGTTAACAAATCAGTTATGCTGGGGTCATTCTGTTGGATATGAACCTTTGTGCTTGCCTTTTCCCAGATTCTCTCTGCCTGACTGGGCACCACCTGATATTCCTGAGCAAAACACACCAAGGGTATTTTCTTAGCTGCCTCTTGGATTTTTCTTTCCCCTTCAGGGCATCGTCCAGCAGTTCTTGGTCCTGCTGACAACCAGCTCTGACGAGAGCCTTCGGTTCCTGAGCTTCCGGCTGGACTTCAATGAGCACTACAAGGCGCGGGAGCCGCGGCTGCGCGTGTCGCTGGGCCCACGGGGCAGGCGCAGCTCCCACGTGTGACACGGCTGCCGAGGGGACACCGCCCGGAGCGGGGACACCGCCCGGAGCGGCGCCTCGGGCTGCACACGGCCATCGGGGCTGACATCACGCAGCCACACTGTGCCAGCCGTGTCTCCATTGCTGCAGGCAGCGTCTTCTCGCTCAGTGATTGTGTGACACTGGATAGCAGGAAGCAAAAAAAGCAGGGTTTTTTACATTGATGTTTCTAGAATTACCGGACTGTATGGGCTGATTGAACCTCATCCAATCAACTTGTTAAACCATCCTTTTAAACAAGCGCCAGTTTTATTTGAAGCTTTCTGAGCTTTTTCCACTGTAACTTGGGTCTGTGTCAAAGAAAATCACATGTTCTTTTGTTATAGAAAGCACCATTTCCTTTTTTAAGAAGAAAATAAGAAGGTTATTTTTTCTATATGTACTTGTTCTATTTGAAGAGAGCTTTTGTTAAAACCAACAGATCAGGACCCAGACCTATTGTCGTTGTTAAGAAGCTATACAGCATTTCATTATGCTGATTTTCAGTGTTGTGATGTGTTTGACTGTGTGAGAAACTTTGTATCAGGAGACATAAAGTTATATTTAATTTTTTGTTGTTTTCGAAGTTAAAAACCTGGAATAAAAATTTAGCGGGGAAATTCTATGGTTACTGTACAGGAGCAAACTATAAAAGCAGAGTCAGGAGTGTATCTGTTGCACATGAGATCTAAAAATGAGGTTAAAGCCTCAGTACTGAAGGAAAGTGTTGGTTAAGCTTGAATACTTAATGTTCAAAATCAAATATATAGAAACTAACTTGGCTAATGTTGACTTCATTCTCTTCTCTTTTCCTATTTTTTTCATTGTAAATATTTATATATTGCTGTCCAGATGTTGGGGAGAGGGGGATTCTTCTTTTGCAAAGTTGTCATTATATCAGGTCATTTATTATGTTCCACAAGTGCGAGCTTAGAAAAATAAAAACACAATTATCTTTCACACAAGTGTGTTGCTTTTTGCAATTGAAAGTTTATGATTTTTTTCACAGGTTAAGAAAGGAGAAGCTTCCAGTTAGAAGCATATTGATTTATAGAACCCTTCCCATTGAAGGATTTTTGTACTAGTCTTACTTGCACTGAGAATTGCATGCAGTTCATTAATTAACAATTACCCTCAGATCAGCCAGGTCTGTGGCCTTTTTCCCTTACTCTGCCTGAACCCTTGGGAGTCAGAGGCACCTGCCAGGCCATGCAGGTAAGGCTGCTCTGAGTCGTCATGGCAGTGAGCTCTGGTGGGGACCACTTGCAGCCCTGGACTAGCTGGTTTGCTCTCTGGACACCAGGATTCCTATTGTGCAGGCCTCAGAATCCTTGCTTTTGTTAAAACATATAAGGCTTTTCACCCTGTGCCCTGCCGGTGCAGGTGCTGTCACTGGGTGTAGTGTGCAGGCAGCATTTCAGCTGTGAGCAAGCATGGACTCTGGGCCAAGGGAAAGCTGAAGGATGCCCAGCTTGGTGTCATAAGGTCACGGATCATTGACAGGCATGGGTAACTCATTTTTTGCCAGTGTGGTGAGAACGTACTGTTGTAAAGCTGGGAAGAACAGCAAAGATTATTTGATTGTGTTTTGACCAAGACTTAGAAAAAAAATTAGCTGCAGAATCACTCTTTTGCCATTGGGTTGAGAGATGTGTTGCATGATCATATCACTAGACAAGTCAGGAGCCAGAGAGGCAGCACCAATGTTGGAACTAGAGGACAAGTTCCAGAGGAAGGTTAAATTCTCTTTGCTCCTAAAATGAATCCAGCAGTACCCAGGAACCTCACAGTAGTGGCCAGCTGGGAATGATCATTTTGAGGTGATTCTGCAGCAACCTGTTGATCTGGGAAAAGTCTTCATTTGCTGCAAGAGTTGCTGATTGCCAGGCTGAGGGGACTAGTGGGGGCCTGCTATTGTCCCCATGCTTCTGTCTGGGTGGACACCAGTCTCTTACCCTCTAACCTGGCAGCGGCATGTTTATTTCAACTTACACGGGTTTGCTTGTGACAACCTCGCCTTTGTCGACAATTCCTAGCAAGTGGGAGAGAAATGATCTTCCATTTCATTTGTGCCCAAAGACCAGGATTGAATTCTACATGAATGCACAGAGGACAGGCTCCTGCTGCTGTGGCTACTCAAGTGGCTTTCCTTGTAGTGGGTGGCAGCAGCACCATTAAGGTACATTTCTGAAGAGAAACATGAGAGATTTTCTAACCCTTAGCAACACATTTACTATACAAGGATGTTCTTTATTTTTTAATGCACACTTCTGACTGGTAATTTCAGTGTTTTTTTCTTGTGTTTTCAGTGTTTCAGAGTTACAGTGCCTGAAAATACAAATACATCTGTGGGTCTATGTCTCCTGCCATGTTTCCAGCTCCTCCTCAGTGTATCCTGTCCCAGGGCCATTGCTAACTGTGTCTGCATGCTCAGCCCCTTCCTTTTCAGGGTTGCCAAGCCTAAAGAAATTTTGGAGGAACTGCAGTAAAAGTCAAAATGCAGAAACCAAGAATAAAACTATCACTCAGCTTAGGGTGTCACACAGTATGCAACACTCTTCTGGGTGAAGGGCTATCCGTGTGGTGCTGCCACTATCAAAAATGCTTTAAAAGGAAAAGAGCTGGAAAATATTTTGTTTTAAATTACAAGGGATATTGTTCTGGTAACTGAAGGGAAATAATACCTTAACCAATATGAACTCTGAAGAAGAAAAAGTTAAAGAACAACCCCCAAAAGTTTTATCTCCCTCTGTAAATTCTAACAGCTCGAATGCACCAGGGTACAGTACGATGCAATTTGGTATTTTAGAAGCATCCACTAACACATGCAGAAGCTCATGATATAATGTATTTTCCAGTGAATTATAAGCTTAGGGTAGGAGATCAAGGACAGAATATAATCATAATCCAGTTTTATTTAAGTGATTCTGTTCAGTCAAGGCCCTGTGTATTTTCTCCTCTTACACCAGATGCAATGAATAAATGCCAAGGTCTCTCAGCCTTACACAGGAGTATACTATTTATTTAAAAAGCCAAAACCTATGTGATTTGTTTTATTAAAATTAGTTGTGGAAGGATTTTGTCTTCCTCTTGTCACGTATGTAAGATGCTCATGTTTTGGACAAGAACCTTTTCAACTTTTCAAAATAGCATTCTTATCAAGAATGGCCAATTATCTTTGGTCAATGTGTAGCTCTAACTTGTAGTATGCTACATCTAACAATGACTTTCAATATTGAGGACACTCTTTAAGTACATATGTGACTTTTTAAATGCACTAAGAGTTGAAAGATAATAAATGATTGGGAAAAAATGAGGTATTTGGACAGAAAATTGAATTTTATTTTAAACTTCTAGATTTAAAGATTGGAGTTGTCTGTGATCTTGCATGAATGTTTCCTAATGCTGGCCTTAGAAACAAGCCGTGGCTGTGCACATCTGTACTCATTTCAATTTTCACCTGAGTGAGCAGCCTCAGAGATGGCAGAATGTATTTCACACTCACATAAGGGTGCTCAGGGACTTCTCCAAAGTGTCTCATTAATTTTGAAAATCATCTGTTGATTACTTGAAACCTAAAATGCCACTTAAGCCTCTAATAAGATTCTGCTAACTGGAGAGAGGAAAAAGTTGGAAGAGCTGCATGAGATATGCAAATATTGGCAAGTAGAGCAGGGACAGGTAAAAGAACCTGCTGTTTCAGAAGTCAGAGGAAATAATTGTCTGGTTTCTTCAAGGACATTGTAATCATTGCCTGCTCTACCCTATTTAACAAAAATAAAACTTAAAATACCAAGGATAATAAACAATTACAAGTAAAATACTCTTTCTTAATCTGCAGTTGTTCAGAGTGAAAAATTTCTGCTGCCATTGATTTAACGTATTCTGAGGTCTTGCTGAACCACAATTTTAAAATATAATGAAAACGTGTTATTGTTATGTTGACAAGGAATACTATGACTTTAAGGTATGAACCACTCAGACTCCCTAAAGTAGCAGGCTCCCTGATGTAGTATTTTGACTATTTTTGTGAGCTTGGTGCAATGCAATCCTTAAGGCATGAAAATCTCTTATAAGGATTAACTTGGTGCTTACTCTCTTTTACCAGAAGAGAGGCAAAGGTACCTCAGTCAGTATTTATTTTCTTTCTTTTTGTTCCAGTGTTAGCTTTTGGCTAACACACTCTGACAACCCAGTATTGTACATTTGTTCATAATATCTTGGGACTAAAACCTGAGTGCCGCATGAGTGGAAAGAGAGACTCAAGTGCAGGTGAAAAGCCAAAGCTGACCAGAGGTGTATGGGGTCAGAGAGAACACGGAGGTCAGGAGAGTTAAAGAAACCAAGCTGGTGGATATTCATTCACAAAAGGAGAGAAGGGCAGAGAAGAGAGCAGGAATCCTGAGAGGCATCAAATGGTGGCCAAAGAGATGCTCAGGAAATAGTAGAGAAAGAAAAACATACCAAGAAAATGAGGAGTGTAGGAGGTGAAATTTCTATCACGGCACAGTTAATTTACTTTAGCTCTTTGTGGAGCAAATGATGTTAAATATTTTCCTTCAGAAGTTACCAGAATAGCAATTAAGTTAGCTAAACTTTTGGGTATATAAAATGCAATTGGAATGATTATTATTACCATCAGTCTGAATATTAAAATACATGATAGGAAAAAGCTGTCACAAGGTGATTACCCTGTGTATGAATTCTTCCAGTGCCACAGAAAATGAAAATGAATTATTTGCATTTGAGTTATCTGCCACAAGAACAAGATAGTTAGGCACCTAGGATACCTCTCACTTCTACAATGGGTAGAAAGAAAGCTGCTCAAGGCCACTTCATCACCCTTTAAAGTTTTTTCCAAAAATTACCAATAGGGATGTAAAGAACAGTCTTCTGCCTTGCTTTATAAGAAGGCACTGCATTCACTTCTTAAAAGAGGGTATTTGCACTGAGTTTTGCCTCTTGCTTTTGCTGAACCTGCTGAAGAGCATAAAGAAACAGAGGGAAATTACAGACAGGCTTGCAACAGTAATTAAAAAGACAACTGGGGTCTTTCCTTTAGCAACCCGGTGTGTAAAAATTAGATATGGAGCATATTATGATGGGTAGAAAAGGAAGAAACTAAAATTCTCTAGAAAGCAATTGAACCACCAGATAGAGAGAAGTGAAATTGCGCCATTTAGTGGTGAACAGGAAGCATAAAGAGAACATAAAATGTGGGGTGAAAATGGTATTTGATAAATGAGAAAAGCATAACTTCCATTCATTGCAACTTTATTAACACAACAAAAGTTTAGGACAAAACCAAAATCAGATCCAGACTTTTCCCAGAGTTAGAACACGTGCACAGGTTCCAGTTTTCCACAGGCAAAATGTTCTGGAAATCTAACGAAAGCTCCTTAAAATGAAAAGATCAAAACAGACATTAATAACAGAATAGGAAATAATAATAATAATAATAAACAAGAGTAATTGGATGGTATCCAGGAAGAAAAATAAAATAATAGTTGTCACCACTTGCTTGATTAAGACTGTAAAATGGCAATAGTGTAAGTGACTCAGAAGAAATAGCTGTGTAGAAGTTTACAGCTGCCTGTGGCTTGAACTGGAGGGTTTCTTAATGGACAGTTATGTAATTGCAGGCTTATTTTAAGCTTGACCTTTCTCCTTTATAAATAAAGAACTCCTCAAAATCACCTTTAAATGGGTAGATAGGCACCAAACAGGACCAAATATTTTGGTTTAGTTTTGGCAAGCTGATTTGGATGCACATTACTACTTGTAGCAGGCACTTGGCCACGCTGAGAGACTTCCAAATCTCACCAGCAGAATGAACTGTATCAGGATGCAGAAGAACAGAAATCCTGCTGATCCCATACCTTGCCAGAGTCAGCGATGCTGTCAGTGCAGTGTCACACATGCCACAGACGTGGTCACTCTGTGTCCTGGTCAGACCAATCTTCTGCAATGGCTTGCAGAGCTCCAGCTGAAGCTCTTCATAAACCTCTCACATCTCTTGGACCTGCTGACTTGTGCTCTATTGTACGTGGATACAAAGTTTGCTTTTCAGTCAGAGACTGAAATTCCTGAAGCAGCCTTTAGGGGACAGCGGAGAATTGCAAATGGTGTATTTTCAGCTGCAGTCTCATAATCCGGGATACTTTGGTTTTTATATGAATTATGATTCAAAGTGCATCCAAATAAATAATGTGTGCTGTTCATAGACTGTGTTATTTCAAGACAAGGTTGTGACTTGTAACAGCAGTTTATTTTTAATTATATTGTAGCCTTTTCTATCAATAAGAATTCCACTTTCCATCTGGCTAAACTGTGGCCTCATTAAATGAACAGCTGCATTGTCAAAAGGAGCTCACTTCTTCATGTTGAGGCCTAATGGAAAAGGTAACAGTGTCCCCCAATAAAGAATACTGGTGACCTTTTCTGGGAGGCCTTTGTCATGGGGGGCTTTAAATCTGTAAGAAATTTGCTGGCTGGGTCAAAATGTTGCACACCTCCCTCCCTGGGAAATTTTCGGTCAAATTTTCGGACTTTAGCTTCTAGCAATAATTAGACTGTAATTAGGTTTTGCATGAAATGCTGGAAGCTGGCTGAGGACTTGGGCAGAGCCTGCGCTGTGAGCCTGTGGGGTGCCACGTGCTGCTGTACGACCCACACCAATGGGTGTGTGTGAAGCCAGCAGCGCCCTACTGCTGGCCTGGATGGTACCTGCAACACGGACTCCAGGTGAGTCTCCTGTTGGCACAGGCTGGATCCTGAATGCCGTCCCAAAGCTGTGGCAAAGGGGAACACACTTTAAAAGACCAAGATGTTTGCACTGGAGACTCTGATGTTCATGGCGGGTATTGGAAGATCCAAATGCTGACAACCAGCTCTGACGAGAGCCTTCGGTTCCTGAGCTTCTGGCTGGACTTCAATGAGCACTACAAGGCGCGGGAGCCGCGGCTGCGCGTGTCGCTGGGCCCACGGGGCAGGCGCAGCTCCCACGTGTGACACGGCTGCCGAGGGGACACCGCCCGGAGCGGGGACACCGCCCGGAGCGGCGCCTCGGGCTGCACACGGCCGTCGGGGCTGACATCACGCAGCCACACTGTGCCAGCCGTGTCTCCATTGCTGCAGGCAGCGTCTTCTCGCTCAGTGATTGTGTGACACTGGATAGCAGGAAGCAAAAAAAGCAGGGTTTTTTACATTGATGTTTCTAGAATTACCAGACTGTATGGGCTGTTTGAAAGGAAAACAAGTGAGAGGCTCCAAGTCAGAAATACAATTTAATATGAAGAAAAGAAAGAAAAGGTAAAATAAAATAAATGCAAAGAAATACAAAAGACCACTGACAGAGTCAGAATACAACCTGATCAAGGTGATGGAAGCAGTCCAGATGAGATGGTCTTCTTGAAGCAGTGATCCAGTAGAAAGGTCTGGTAGCTCGAGTCCTCTGGGAATCCAGTGGGTAAGCTCCCACGTACTGTCCCAAACCCTGAGCTTATATCCAGGCTGGAATGCTTGGTTCTTTCCTCTGGGCGGAGCATCTCACAATGGGATAGTGAGTCATGCAGGGAGTTCGTGATGGCTCATTAAACAGAGATAACTCCAGAGGGTGTTATCTATGAGTCATGGCAAGGCATCTGATGGGCCATTAGCAGAAGATTAGCCCTGAGGGTAGAGGTCCGGGAAGAGCACTGCTCCAACAATTGGATTCACAGTTCGTTAGGATGGTGATAGAATTTTGTGCACACCTTACATTACAACCCAGGACATATGGGCTGATTGAACCTCATCAAATCAACTTGTTAAACCATCCTTTTAAACAAGCGCCAGTTTTATTTGAAGCTTTCTGAGCTTTTTCCACTGTAACTTGGGTCTGTGTCAAAGAAACCACATGTTCTTTTGTTTACAGAAAGCACCATTTCCTTTCTTAATAAGAAAATATAAATAATTTTTAATACATACTTCTTCTATTTTAAATAGTTCTGGTTATAGCCAGGAGTTCTGGATTCAGACCAAATGTTCTTGTTAAGAAGTTATATAAAATATTTAGTTATGATAATTTTCAACACTGTGATGTATTTATAATAACCTTAGATACTTTGACTTTTTTTCTGTATTTGTTTTCAAGGTTGGTATTACAAATAGTGGTCATTTGGAAGGGAAAATCTGTGGTTTCTGTACAGGAGTGAACTGTAGAAGCAGATCAGCAGTGACCTCACTGTTTATGAAATATCCTAAGAACTAAAGTTAAAACCGCAATGGTGTCAAAGAAAAGTATCGTTTCTTTTCAAAAACTGATGTTAGAAAATATCTTGACAAATTGAGATCTACTTTATTTCTCTTTCCTTGTTTATTTTCCTGCTATATATTTATATGTTTCTAACCAAATATTGGAGGAGACAATGTTTCTGGATTTGTTTGCAAAAAAGCCATTATGACAGATAATTGAAGTAGCCATATATCATGCTTCACAAGTACAAATTTCGAAAATACCAGTTATCTTTCAAACAATTGTTTTGCCTTTTGCAACAGAAAGACATTAATTTTGAGCAGGGTAAGCAAGGAGAAGCTCCAGTTCAGAGTGCAGGAGGTTTGCAGATCTCTCTAGCAAACAAACCCCTTAAAAGGCTTTGGGACTAGTACTAACTGTAGTTACAGTTGTGTGGAATTTATTAATTAAATTTGCTCTCAAATGAACCTCATCTGTGACTTTTTTTTGCACTTTGCCCTTAGCTTGCTTGAGCCCCTGAGACGCAGAGGCACATCCCAGGCCATGCAGGCAAAGCTGCTCTGACTCATGAGGACAGTGCTTGAAACCTGCAGGTCCAGATTAAGAGGTTTGTCCTCTGGCCATCCAGACAGTGCTGACAGTGTAAGGAGTGCTTCCCAGCGGGTTATCCTGCAGGGTAACCTGCTTTTCCCAGGTGGGATGGACACAGACCTTTCAATTGGACACAGGACAGAAAGACGGGGATTCAGCCGTGATGTCATTTTCTTTCTGGACAATTAGACGTAGCACGCTCAAGAGAAAGCCTTTTAAATCAAAAATCAAAAGGGATAGATTAACTTCTCAGCAGGCTGCCAATCCCTTGAAAAAGATCTGCTGACAAGACATCACAAATTCTGTAGCTGAGGCAAAGACACTCTTTCTCCTCCTCACAGCTCCCATATAATATGTCCAGTATTTTTCCCCAGAATAATCTGGGCTATAGAACCTGCATCTTACACTGCTAGTCTGTTTGACTGTACTAAACAGTTTGTTTGACAGTAATGCATGTTTGGCTGTACTAAATTAGTATCATGACCAGTAAATCACCAACTCCACTGTTGTGAGGCAGGCACTGTGGTTCTCTTTAAGTTTTCATTTCTGAACAACAACTGTGGATAATAGCTATTTGTGATAGCTGCTTATGATTTTGTGGTACAGTAGAATTACAGAAATTCTGGTCTTTTTATCATTTGCTTTTGGTGCTGAGTTAGTGTAGGGTGTCTCATGATCAGACTGCTCTTCTGAAATCACTGAGTCCATACCATTGCCCTAGGACTTCTCTCCTGGAAGTGATGGATAGTTGACTGCAGCTATTATTGAGATTTGTGCTTTGTATGATAATCACATCTTCTTTTTGCTTATATTCCTGAGTTTTGTTTGTGTTCTTCTGATTTTGATTATTTTCTTTTATAGGCAGTATCAGTATTAGGTAATACACTTCCTCTATAAGAGAAAAAATGTTTCAGAAAAGAACTACAGTTGGACCCAATGGTCTGAGAGGTCTTTTCTATCCTTTTCAATTCCACGATACTCACTGGTATGATTTAAGAGGCCAATTAAAATAAAATTACATCAAAGATCTCAGTATTGTTACCAACTAATGCTGTACTCCAAAGTTCAGTGGTGAATCTTGTGACTGCAAGCACTTAATTGCTAATATCAACCATCTAATAAAGAATTATGTGGGGTGGGGATCAGCTGTTTATTCCTTCACTGAAGTAACTACTGAAGCCAACACTGCCTCAAACAATATGAAATCAGAGACTGCCACATAGACTGTTATATGGTGTTTTCATACCCATCTGCAGCCTTTGTGTTCCTCCTGTCTGGAGGGAATCATGCAGTCTGTATGTTAGAGGAGAAGACCCTGCATTGCTGATAATCCCATGGAGTGTTTGACATTGTTGGGTAATCTTGGGTAATCTGTCTTGACACTGACAGAAAGTTTTCTTTTTCACTTTGTTAGTGTCTCTAAATGAGTGAAAATCCTGCAACAGCAACATTTTCTTGATTTCAGTAGCAACAAAGGGAACTTCCAAGTCACTGCAAATTAATATGCTGTGGAGTATCTCTGTAGACTGTCTCTAGAACTGCTTTTATGGCTGTGGCAGTTTTGATTGTTTTAATTATCTGATTCAGTGAGATGCAGCCACATTCTTTCTTATCATTACAGCCTATCCACAGTTACAGAGAGGATCAAACCAGAGGGAGATTGGAGGGAAGACTGCTGTCTACCAACATACCTCTTTCACATGTCAGATGCTCAGAGCTTTCCTGCTACACAGTGGGCCTTTAATAGGAACTGATTTGGAGTGCTGTAATTTCAACATTCAAGGGATACTTGCCAAGCTTTGCTAATGATTTAAATTTGCAGTTGTATTTAACTTTTTTTTTTTAATCTCTGCACATGCAGTCTGGGCTCTGGAGTGCAGGTCTGGGCTCAAAGCTGCTATCCCAAAGGGAACCTTATTATCTGGATTTGGAGGCTTCTGGAGGACAGACATTGAAAGAGCTCATTGGTGCATCCATCCGATTGCTAAAGGATCTTCTTCCCTCAGTGGATTCAGAATTCAAACAGCATACAGAGGATGCTTTGGACATATGTTTTAGTTTTAAGTAGTCCTATGAGGAGCAGAGAGTTGGACTTGATGATCCTTATGGGTCCCTTCCAACTTGAGACATTCTATGATTCTGTGGGCCTGACTCTCAGAGCAGTGACTGCTGTTTCTTCCCACTGATCTTACTAGAAGACCCATCTGCCATTGAATTGCTTTCATGGTTGTACATCACAATTGTCAAAAAAACCTTCTTCCATGGCAGTATACACGTATATGTTCCAATGCAAACATCAGCCTAAAGGATATGTTTCTCTTCTTCCCTTCTTGTCTTTACACAGAACAACACAAATCTATGGTTACCCTTGACTGGAATTTTGGGACAGTTTTAAACAAGAAAAGCTCTCTCTTTTTCTACTTAGTTTCTTAGAATTTCCATTGCTTTAACGCAGGAAAAGAGGCTGGGATTGTGGGTGGGACTGGATAATTCCTGTGGGTCCCCAAAGCTCAGGGTATTCCATGATTCCATGACTATTTATGCTGCCAGCACATGCCTTGCTCTAGATGTGGACCAGGCACAGACAAGGAAAATTGGAAAAAGCAGCATCTTTTATTAAGGTGTTGTGATCACTCACCCATAAGGGGAAGGAAGCACCTGAAAACTGTAAATGCTCAGGGATGAAAGCAACAATAAAAGCCGAAGCATCCACAAAATAATCAAGCACTTTTGTTAAACACTTATGATTATTTAAATTAATACATTAATATTTTGTTAATTTGACTTATTACTACACAACTGCTATGTTAGTCCCTGACCTACAATAAAAACACATGGCAGTAAGTTTGGGATAAAGGGAAAGGGTGAAAGGGCAGAGAGAAAGGAAAAGTTGAATTAAAAAGGAGCAGACAGAAACAAAGAAAGACAAGGAAAGACAAGAGATCATCACTCCTGGCTCCAGCATGGTTCTGGCTGATGGGACACCATGACTGGTTCCAGTGTTGATCCAGCTGATGCCATGTCACTCCTGGTTCCAGCAATGATCTAGCTGTTGGGATGTCCAGGGTCATGGGCTTGGTGGGGGTACCCTTTTATGGACTATGTTCCCCACTTTGAAATGGGTTTTTCACCTCTATGCAAATTGGGTCTCTTGCACAGTCCATTCTTTCAGACCGTTCTGAAAAGGGTCCGCAGCTTTGGGGGCCTTTGGTGCTCTTGATCCCGCCTATGGTCCATGGCCACCTCTTGGCTGAGTCCTGCACTTGCTGCGCTGGGTTGTGCTGATCCCCAGGAACCACAACCAGGACATTTGTCCTGCCCAAGAGCTGCTCTGCCTCCACCTCCAGGCCTGGCCCGGTGCTGGAGTGGGCACTGCTCCTCCGGCTGTGCCGCCAGGCTGGGACACTGGAACACCTCCCACAACACAGAGGGACACTGGAGTGGCCCCAGCAGCACCCGCAGCAGCCACCTGAAACGGGAAGGATGTTTCTCAGAGACCTGGCTCTGTCCCTCTGTCATCTCCGGGCTGAGAGGCTCGGGGGGGCTCCTCCTCCTCAGCAGCTGCTGGCTTGGCACCCGTGGGACTCCACAGAGCAGGAGAGGCGCTGGGCAGGGCACAAACTGACTCTGTTGTCACCTTTGTGACCACATACCTGGAACAGCCGGGTCCCTCTAGGGGCTCCTCATCATCCACAAGGCCCAAGAGTTTATTGCAGATAGCAACTTCCCCTTGGGACACCTCTGGGACACCTTTGGAAAGCACATTGTCACCAACTTTGAAACTAGGAGATAGCACGGTGTCCAACAGCTCCTGCCATTGGGCCTCCACCTTGTCCTGGCACCGTTTCAGTTGGAACAGTGTTTGGTGTCTGACAACTTTGCTCTCTTCCTCCTCCTCAGCACCATAATTGTTGGGGAAATGGGCTTCCAGCCATTCCAGCACCTTCTGATGTCTCAACACCTGCTGCAGATCTGGCAGTTCAGGTGACGAGCTTGAATCGCTGTCCATGCCACTGAGCAGGGCCCTCCTTGTCAGCTCTCCATCCTCATCTTCCCAATGGGAGAACTGTTTGTTGTCATCTTCTTCCCATAGGGACATCTCTTCCACATCACTGCCTTCCCCAAACCTCAGCTCTGTATCATGTCTGGTGTCTTCTGGGGAAAGTTTCTCATCCTCATTGTTATCCCCTTGGGACAGCTCTTTGACACTGTCACTCTCCCCTGGGAATGGCTCTTTTTCCTGCTTCTCTTCAGCTGGGGACACCTCCTTGTAATCTTTGCTGTCCCTTGGGGAGAGCTGATTGTCATCTTCCCTTGGGGACAGCTCTTTGTCACTGCTGTTTATCCCTGGGAAGAGCTTGATGGCCTCTCCGAATTCAGGCAGCTCAAAGTCACTGGTGCTGTCTTCTGGACCAACCTCAATGTCCTCTTCCACATCAGACAGCTCCTCATCAGTCGGGCTGTCCCCTGGAACGGCCACAATGGCCTCAGCCACTGGGAACAGCTCCTGGTCACTCCTGCTGTCCCTTCAGAAGAGCTCGATATCTTCTGTCACTTGGGACAGCTCCTGGTCACTGATGTCTTCCCCTTGGTGCAGCTCATTGCCATTATCCTGTTTCTCGAGCACTGTGCCCATGAGGCTGCACTCCACAGCACAAGCCCCTGAGGGGATGGGTGGCACAGGCAGCAGCTGCCAGCTTGAGGACACATGGGCTGTGCCCTCCTGAGCCACCCTGAGTGGGGACAGCAACACCTTGGGCATGGGGCCTTAAGCTGTGCCAGGGGAGGCTCAGGTTGGACACCAGGAGCAATTTCCTCATGGAAAGAGTGGTCAGGCCTTGGCAAGAGCTGCCCAGGGAGGTTTGGAGATGTCCAAGGGGCACCTGGACATGGCACTCAGTGCTCTGGTTAGGGTGACAAGGTGGGCACCGGGCACAGCTGGGACTCCATGGGCTGGGAGGGCTTTTCCAACCTCAGGTATTCAGGGGTTCTGCGAAAGTTATCCCAGAAGAAAGAAAACAGAATCCTGGAGAAAGCCCCCGCCCTGGAGCAGCAGAGGAGCAGCCCCGAGGCTGGATGTGCCAACACCGGGCTCCAGGCACGGCCGCTCAGCACTGAGCCCTGCGGGGCTGCCCAGCAGCACCAGGGCAGCCCCAGTGCTGCGGTGCTGCTGCGGTGCTGCGTGTGCGCTGATCTGGGGGCTTTGGCCGCACAGCCCTGTGCAGCTGCTCCCACAGGGGTGTGTCAGGAACAGCCCAGAGCTGCCGCTGCCTCAGCTGGGGCTGCAGCGGGGGAACCCCTCCCGCCTTGCACAAGGCTGCTCAGGGCAGGCAGCGCTCTGAGGAGCACAGCCAGCCTGGCTCCCTGGCCATGGGCAGCATCAGAGCGGGGCTGTGCTGGCTTCGCTGTCCCGGCTGCACAGCCCTGCTGCAAAGGCCTTCCCAGCACAGTTCTCTCTCCGCCGGCCTCAACGCGCGCCTTGAGTTCGCCGAGAGAGAGAGAGAGAGAGAGAGAGATAGAGAGAGAGAGCAGCGCCAGCCCTGCCCTGCCGGCCCAGCCGGGAACTCTCCCGCTGCCGCTGGGGGCTGAGCACTCACTGCTCACAGGGCACGCCCTGGCGCGGAGTGTGAAAATCCTCCAGTACCTCCGAGAGACAGGAAATGAAATCCGGAGACTCTTTCCTTGTGCCTTACAACCCTTATTAGAAAAAATATGCAAATTCTTCAGTAACAAATAGTTCTTCTCTGGTAATTTCTTGGGAATAATATACTCTAATTACAACATATTGTGTATTCATGTTTTTATATCATAGACTGTAATGTAAACATACAATACGTAATAAATACAGATTATTTGGAAATTCTATTTATTAATTAGATCTCGTCTTCATTTATGGATTCTTAACTACTCTTCTTCTATACTTCTTACTGCTCTTCTTTTCCTTTTCTTCTATGAATTTTCAAATTCAAATTCTTATTAATCTTCTTCTCTTATGCATTTTTAAATTCAAATTCCTATTACTCTTCTACTTCTATATTTTAAAATTCTTATTCCTATTACTATTCTTCTTTTTCTATGCTCTTCTTCTGCTTCTTCTTCTTCTTTGTCATTGTCATTGTCTTCTTCATCTGCTTCTCTTTCTTCTTCTTCATCTTCATCTTCATCTTCTTTGTCTTTTCTTTGTCTTCTCTGTCTTTGTTGACATATCTTTGTCATCGTCTTCTTCGTTTTCTTCATCATCTTCTTCATTGTCCTTGTCTACTTAGTGCTCATTTTCCTCTTCCTCTTTGTAACCCAACTCCCAGTAGTTTTGGCAGTGCCGTGTGAGCCGCGGTCCTGCAGGGAGGGAGGCTCTGGGAGCAATCCCTGCTCTCGATGCCCTGACTTTTACTCCTCGGGCTGTGGCCTCAGGCAGGAAGACCGGAACAGCCCCCGCAGCGCCCGCAGCGCCCGTCTGAAGCGGGAGGGACGTTTCCTGGGGGCAGCCGGCTGCCCGTGGAGGGCCTGGGCTCCCAGCTGGGCAGGCCAGGGGCTGGGGGGGCTGTGTGGGGCAGACAACGGGCTCCCTTCCTGTTTGCCTCTGACTGCTGCTTTGTTTTCTGCAGCAATCCAGTGTTCCTGGGCATCCCGTGCCTCCTGATGCTGCCTCAGTGCCTGGAGCTCCAGCACAGCTTTGCTCAGGGTCCCACTGGTCACACTGACATTGATGTACAACTGAGCCTGGCTGCTGGCCGGAGTATTGAACAGCACAGGCAGTGGGCTCGGTGTCCCTGGTGATGTCCTCTGCTCACTGAGGACAGAAGGAGCTGCTGCCTTTTTGTCCTCCAGAGTGAGAGGCTCCTCCTCCTCAGCAGCTGTGGTCGGGGTCACAGCTGACAGCTTGGTGCCCACAGGACTCCACAGGGCAGGAGAGGCACTGGGCAGGGCACAAACTGACTCTGCTCTCACCTCTGTACCCACATACCTGGAACAGCTGGGTACTTCCAGGGGCTCCTTGTCATCCACCAGGCCCAAGGGTTTATGCCAGATGTTGTCCTGGGTGGCAACTTCCCCTTGGGACACCTCTTCAGCTCCACAGGGCTTCCCTTTGGAAAGGACCTTGTCATTGTCACTGGATAGAAGGGATGACATGGTGTCCCACAGCTCCTGCCGTTGGGCCTCCACCTTGTCCTGGCATTGTTTCAGATGGGACAGTCTTTGGTGTCTGGGAAATTTGTTCTCCTCCTCAGCACCATAATTGATGGCAAAGTGGGCTTCCAGCCCTTTCAGCACCTTCTGATATCTCGACACCTGCTGCAGATCTGGCAGTTCAGGTGACGAGCTTGAATCACTGTCCCTCCTTGCCAGCTCTATGTCATCATCTTTTTCCCGAAGGTAGAGCTCTTCATCCTTGTCTTCTTCCCACTGAGAGAGCTCTTCGTCCTCATGTTCTTCCCAATGGGAGAGCTGTTTGTTGTCATCTTCTTCCCATGGGGACATCTCTTCCACATCACTGCCTTCCCCAAACCTCAGCTCTGTATCATGTTTGATGTCTTCTGGGGAAAGCTTCTCATCCTCATTGTTATCCCCTTGGGACAGCTCTTTGAAACTGTCACTCTCCCCTGGGAATGGCTCTTTTTCCTGCTTCTCTTCAGCTGGGGACACCTCCTTGTAATCTTTGCTGTCCCCTGGGGAGAGCTGATTGTCATCTTCCCTTGGGGACAGCTCTTTGTCACTGCTGTTTATCCCTGGGAAGAGCTTGATGGCCTCTCCGAATTCAGGCAGCTCGAAGTCACTTGTGCTGTCCTCTGGATTGACCTCAATGGCTTCTTCCACTTCGGAAAGATCCTCATCAGTCGGGCTGTCCCCTGGGATGACCATTATGGCCAGTTGCACTGGAGACAGATCCTCTTCACTGGCACTGTCCCCTGAAGTGACTTTGATGTCCTCTTCTATTTCGGACAGCTCCTCATCGGTTGGGCTGTCCCCTGAAACGACCACAATGGCCTCTTGCACCAAGGACATCTCCTCTTTGCATGTGCTGTCCCCTGGAATGACCTCAATGGCCTCTTCCACTGAGGACAGCTCCTGGTCACTTGGGCTGTCCCCTGAAACGACCACAATGGCCTCTTGCACCGAGGACAGCTCCTCTTTGCATGTGCTGTCCCCTGGAATGACCTCAATGGCCTCTTCCACTGAGGACAGCTCCTTGTCAGGCATGCTGTCCCCTGGAATGACCTCAATGGCCTCTTCATCTGAGGACAGCTCTTGTTCAGTGTTGCTGTCCCCGCGGGAGAGCTCGGTGGCCTCTTCTATTTGCGACAGCTCCTCATCACTTGTGCTGTCTACTGGAACAAGCCCGATGTCATCTTGCACTGGGGACAGCTCCTGGTCACTCCTGCTGTCCCCTCGGAAGAGCTCAATGTCATCATCCTGATAATCCACTGCCACATCCTTGAGTTTACACTCCACAGCACAAGCCCCTGAGGGGATGGGCGGAACAGGCAGCAGCTGCCAGCTTGGGGACACACGGGCTGTGCCACCCCGGGCCACCCTGAACGTGGGCAGGAACACCCTGGGCACGGGGCTGGATGGCTGCCCAGGACAGGGGCTGCAGGGCTGCGGCCCCTTCTCCCCTGTGCTCCCCAGCTCTGTGCCCCGGCTCTCCGTGTCCCTGGGGCTCACCAGGCAGGGCACTGCTGTCAGCCAGGGCAGCCGTGGCAGCGGTGGCAGCCGTGGCAGCCTCTCCCCACAGGGGGACAGGACCTGGCTCCGGCTGCCCTCTCGTGGTGCCTGCAGCTGCCTGAGCTGCGCCTGTGGGACCTTGAGTTGTTCAAGGTTTTTAGGTCCCACCTTTGGCTGCCCGAGCTGCACTGGTGGGAGCTTGATGGGCATCAGCGAAGAGCAGGAGCAGGAGGAGGAGACGTGGGACGGAGACGGCTCCCTTGACAGAGCGAAGATCCTGGCCCTGTCCATCCACTGGCCTCTCCTTCCTGCCTCATTGCTCCCTCTTGGCCTCCTCCGCAGGCTCAGCAGTGGCCCTTGGGCAGGCCAGGAGTTGGGGTTCTCCTTCTCCTTGCTCATTTTCTGAACGATTTCTGTCTTCCTTGAGCGCAGACGGATCCAGGGAGCTGCTTCCTCCTCAGAGAGTGGCTCACCTGGAACTGGGCACCCCAGGGCTCTGCGTCCCTTAGATACCCTCAGAGCCAGTGTGGGCTCCATGATGTCACAAGGGTCTCCGGCCACCACCATGTCCCACATCACAAAGGGCCCCGACACTGAGCGCCCCTGTCACAAAGGGCCACCCCCGGCACCCCAACAACAACAGGGCAGGCAGGAACTGGCATGGAGCAGTGCCTGCACTTGTGGCCTTGTAGCCCCTGCTATGCCCAGAGCCCTGAGCAGCTTTGGCCATGCTCCCACACGGCAGCCCCAGCCCCACGGGGCAGAGCCCTGGGTTTGCAGGCTGCACTGCCCAGGGCATGAGGAATTGGCTGCACAGACATGCCAGGGACTTCTGGGCAGTAGCTCCATGAGCCGCAGGAGGCCGGGACCAGGGCTGTCTCTCAGGGCTCTGCCCAGCCACCGGGGCTCCTCACTGCCTTTAGCAATGACACCCAAGGCCACTGAGTGCAGCCTCGGTGCCTTTGCCAGGGATAGGGAGCTGAGTGGGGCAGGGCCACCACGCAAGGACGAGGCCATCCACAGGTACCTGTACTCTTGCTCTGCAAATGCGGAGACTACAGTAACGTGTTCCCTCCTTTCCACTTTTGTGTTAATTCATTCTTCTTTCTGTATCTGTCCTTTCGTGCTTCCTTGTTCATTTCTATGCCCTCTGTTATTTTGATATTGCCTTCTTTTCACTTTTCAACAGCTTTTAAAAATGAAAGAAATGAGAGAGACCTTATACTAGCCATTTTCTTTGGTTGGTGTGTTTCTCAATGACTGATTACTACCCTTAAAGGTTTGTTACAGCACAGACCTAAAGCACAAATGTCCTCCCTGCAGCCCCTCTGCTGCCAGACTCCTCCATTGATACTCCACACAACATACTCCTTTGGCATCCAAAAATCACCCTCAAACTGCATCTCTGAGTTAAAAGAAGGAGTGTTAAAAAAGAAATCTCAATGCAGTAGGAGGAGACTTCTGGGATAAGCAGCATTTCTACTGGGCTCCTCATCCCTCTGTCCAAGAAATATCTCTGCCTGTCTCTCCGTAGTCTTCTACCTACAAACTTGAAATTGTAGGCTTCCTAGTGAAGATGTTCTGCATGAGGCAATTCCGTATCTTCTGCTTTTGCTACAGCATAATAATGATAATAATAATAATAACGATAATAACAATAATAATAATGGCAGCACTACTGCACTTACTTTTCTTTGTTCTGTAGAATTCACTCCATCTGAAAAATATTGCTCAGTTAGACCCATTAGAGAAATTTTTATTTGTAAAATGTTTTCTTAGGATCTTTTTGATGAATTCTCAAACCAGATTTGCACAGCTGGATTTCGAAATTAATGCAGCAAGCCATCATTTTTGTGCAGTATATCACTCTGAATTCTCGTGTCTGGCCTTACCAGATTTTTTTCTTTGCATTCTAAATGACTCAATAACAACAGTATCAGTACTATCTCTGCAGTTGAGTTCATATAGCAATACAAAAATGTTTGCTCTCTTTCAGATGAATAAGACCCAACTCTGATCCCCAAAGCAAGGGTTCAAAACCAGCACAAGGATAGCTATATTTTACTAAATTAAGAAATAACAGGACCATTTTGGTATCACCAAATCATACCCCTTGCTAGCAGGCAAGTAGCCTTGACTGGATTTACCTTGTGAAATATTTAACTCTGCCCAGTGAAATGCAAGGAATATTTCAAGCAGAACGAACTTGAAAACAGACATAAGATGAATAACTTTGGTATTTCAGTTGGGGTGAATTGGACTTGGAGATGACTATATTCCACATTTACTGAATGGTGTCTCGTGACCACTCACCTTGGATAATACAGCTGAAAAACTGAAATGAGTTGTGATGTTATAGTGGGCAAGAGGCAATGATGGGAAGGAGGTTCTTGTCATTATGCAAGGCTTCCAGAGGTGCTAGGTTGCTGTACTGGAATTGACAATCATGAATTTACCCTTTTTTTGTATGTGTTTGGGTGCTACTGCTGCATGCTTAAATGATCTAAGTGACTGCTTTTATTTAGACTAGGCAGAACTAGTGGAAACTCCTGACAGCCCAGTTCTTCCCCCTGAGCCATAGGAAGATAGACACTGCTGGTGGGCAACAGAAAGGAATTCTCCCCGTTCAAAATGCCTGGAGAACCAGTGGGTAGGTCTCTCATCTCAGGCCTGTCAGGGGGGGAATAAAAGAGGAAGGGTAGATTGCCCTTGTTTTTTCTCCTCCTTTTTACATCAGACCACTGCACTGTCAGGCATCACATGCCTGTGTATATCTTACTGCCATTTTTCTTGGCTGGGAAGATTAGTTTGGAAATACTTTATCTGCACAAATTTACCTGACGCAAATTTGTGCGTGAGTGCTTTCAGAATGTAAATTATAATTTTCCTTTATGCAATGATGCTCTAAAACACAAATCAAAAGTCCAAAAATCACTTGTGCAAAAAATGTTGCTTCTGCTAGTACCCTTTTAAACAAGTGTGTAGTATTCAGTTTGCTCAGAAAACACAATTTGTTCTGAAATCCAGTGCAGATTGAAATAAATAACACAAGTCCATACATTTGCAGTAGATCACAAATCGTGCTTCAAGACTGTATTGAATTTACCTTCAAATGGACATTAACAAACTATCCCCAAGGGCATTCTAGCCATCACCTGTGCCTCAAACAGGGATGTCAAAGAGTGACATCTTTCCCCAAGATGCTGATAAGTGAAGGGGGTGGTCTCTCTCCAGCTAAGAGCCAATGTTTTTATAGGTCTGGTCTGGGAATTGATTTTAACAGATTTCTTCAGATGTGGCAGAAAAAAGATCATTGGCAAATCTTGTTATGAGTAACTGACTTGCATCTGTACATCTTGAAATAAAGAAATAGTTGAAACTAGTGGAAAATTTCTTCATGGTTATAATTTTAACTTTAGTCTTTGGAAACCAAGATGGAAAAATATGTCTTGTTGGCAACAGGTTTCAGTAGTTAAGAATTGCTGTAATTCCATACTCACTAAAACTTTCCAGCTTGTCAACAAGGATTTTTTAGGAGATGCTGTCAAATGCCTTGCTAAAATCAAAGTAGTGTTTTCTCCACAGTTCTCCCCTCATCTATCAAGCAAGTTGTTTCATTATAGAAGACGATAATCCAATATGGTTTGTCTTAGTCACCTTACTTTGCTTGGACATACCTTCCATGTGGGCACAGCTTTTCCCAGAAAAAGTGTGAGCTTGGCTGGCGAGTAGTTTCCCAGATCTTTCTTTGGTAGATGATCATAAATTAGACTTTTCCTACTTGTCTGGCACTCTGACCTGCATGATATTTCAAAGATGATAAAAAGCAGTTTTGCATTGAGGTTAACCAGCTTTTTCAGCCTTCAGCTGCATCTTATGAGGTCCCATAGCCTTGTAAATACTGGGTTTGTACAGATGGTCCCTAAGTCAGCTCTCCTTCACTTCTGGTAAAAATTGCATATCTACATTTTCTGTTCTTCTAAACCTCCTGATATATCACTAGTTGTTAAAACGAGCATTTCCTGTCATTGAATTATTTTATAAAAATGTAGCTTTTCACTTTAACCTTCATTTTTTTTTTATGACCATAGTTCCCCTGTTACAGACAGAAGACTTTTATGTCACTTGACAAAATGCAGCTGCAAATAAAACTACTTCTTTATTTTTTTCATGTAGAAGTCACTAAAATAGTTTTTGTGGACAAGTGAATCCAGGTTCTGCACCAAGAGCTTATGCTACCTGGGTAAGAACTGCTAAAAAACTACAGTGGAAACATTAAATAACTGTGTGAAGGTGATAGAAAAGGCAAGTGAGCCTTATTTTCTGAACCACCGTTTCTCACTCAAGGCTGAAATTCAAACGTAAAAACAAAGCAGAAGAGTCTGCCCTGGGTGTGTGTGAAGTTTGGATATGTTGGGCTGATGAGGAGGGCTCAGTGCTGTGGGCATCAAGGCAGGTGCTAGTGCAGGCAGTTCTGGTAGCTGCAGAGATGTGCTGCCTGCTGGAAAGGCAGGACCAGCTCTGGGGCTGACACATCTCCGAAGGAGACTAGGAAAAAGTTTTGCAGACTTTAGGAGCTCACACTGAGGCAAAATACAACCCAGCAAAAGAAGGAGGCGAGGGAAAAGCACAGGCACTGATACGGCCACACGTAGCCTGTGTGGTGTGCAAAGGGAGAGTGAGGCAACTGAGGAGGACTTTCAGCTCGCAGACTTGTTCCCAGGGAAGATTTCCCACCATTTCACTGCAAGTTCTGCCAATATGAAAACGAGGACTGGTCCCATGCGAGGTTCCACCACCACCTCACCGCACCAATGCAGAGCCACACATTATATTCAGGAAGGGTATGCGAGCTCTACGCTAAACCCACAACAAAGCTGATTTTGAAACGGTTTTAATGATAGACAATCTGCATACCAATTGACTCGTTTGCGTATACAATAGCTTGGAACAATACCAGAGAAATATGTAAAAAGTCTGCAATGCTGTATGACAATAGCTTCCAAGTATGCTGACCTTCTGCAAAAGAAACAAATGAAAAGTACAGTACTCTTTTGATGAGGCATTAATGAAGGATTAAGAGCGGATACAGCTGCATCACACGAGCACTGTTTTCACTCCACGCCTTGTCCATAATTACAGCAGAAGCACTGCGTGGGGCAGGCAGCGAGCACACGCTGTAACACGCCCGTGTTTTACCGCACGCAGGGAGCTGCGGTGCGGCCGGAGCCATCCCGTCCCCGCATGGGCCGCGCTGCCCCCGGGGCATCCCCGGGCGGGGACCGCCGGCCGGCAAGGGGCTCTGCAGAAAGGACTCCTGATATGCATCCCTGCAGCCGCGCCGCCACAGTGCGGGAGGTTAAACAGGAGGCAAGCATGAGAAGCGTAGGGAAAAACATGATTAAAAAGCGAACAGAAAAGACATGGAAACTTGTGCAACTGCTTTGTCACCGGAGATCTGACATTGTGCATAACAGCTGCGGAGAGCAGGCTTGGTGGAAGAGTTTGTAGGCTGGACCACCGCATTTCTCTGTGCAAGACAATATTGTAGTATGCAGCTGCCCCCGTTCATTTCAAGAGATTTGAACTGCTTGAAGTGGTGCTCAAACCCTCAGTGACTACTTACGTTTTTGCTCTTACCCTGCTGTCTTCCCTAGGTATCTGCCTCCAGAGTAGGAAGGCATAACGTATATCCATGGAACAAATAGTATATATATATGTGTGTGTGTGTGTATATATATATATATATATTCTTTTTCAGGTCATTACACCAAATAATGTGAATTATAATTTATTCGGTTGAATAAAACTGAAGTTCCCAACATGCCAGAAGACTTCCTTTAATGAACTGACTTTGAGTGGTTCAGTTCAGACACAGCCTGGACCTGCTTCCTGACTCTTCCTGTGACACATACCCAGGGTAACTCCTATGGAGCAACTTTTCCAGACAAAATGTTGCAAAATGTTGCTCTTTCTCTCTCTCTCTCTCTCTTTTTTTTTTTT
>VXBN01001097.1:0-28943 GCA_013397395.1 Sinosuthora webbiana | reverse complement strand
TTCCCTTCCCTTCCCTTCCCTTCCCTTCCCCATGGGGATGAATGTGATCATCCCTTGAATGCCCTCGAAGCTTCTATGGGGTCAGTTGCAAGCTATTTTATCTGTGGTCTGTCTTCTAATGGCACCTGTGCCCTTAAATCTGGGAACATTTTGACATCCAGTGTTTTAACTCATATTACAGCTAATTAATTCATGCCTGTGAAGCACTTTGAAATTATAAAACCCCTTACTTAATATTGTTCTTCTTTATGGTTTACTAACCTTAACTCACATGAACTTTGAATTAGAGGGTTTCTCTCTTTGTGGTCTAAAATCCATCTTATCAAAGATTGGCAAGTTTTTTCCACGTTTCAGAACATGCCTTCTCAGTTTTGGCTTAACTCTGCTGTTCACTGAATGAAACACCATGAAAATGTGAGTTCACCAAAGTCAGCAGGGACCAAGAGTCCATACAGAAAATCTTACCTCAGCCATGACTGGACTCTTCAAGTGGATGCAAGAAAGATTTTAGGAAGTTGTATGAAGGATCCAGGCTTAACTTCCCACTTATGGGATCTGGTCTGGCTTCCTGTGTATGCTTGATCAGCCTTGGACTCCAGCATTGTGAGGCAAGAGCCAAACTCAGCCACCTTAGGCTGCCACATGCAGGAAGGCAGCCGGAGTCACAGGGTGTGGTGTTGGGGTTTACACAGGATTTATACCTGGTCTAACTGTGCTTGGAAAATACCACTACAGTAAGGCTTGGGTAAATGGTATTTTCATCCAGAATTTCCAAACACTCTGTTTCTACTGAGGGCTTAAGGAGGCGCCCCAGATCACCATATCTACAAAAAATTATTTT
Source organism: Sinosuthora webbiana (assembly GCA_013397395.1). NCBI lineage: Eukaryota > Metazoa > Chordata > Aves > Passeriformes > Sylviidae > Sinosuthora > Sinosuthora webbiana. The sequence goes on along the minus strand of VXBN01001097.1, from coordinate 28,102 downwards.
GCAGGAGTAAGGCTGAGCTTTTGATTGAAGTAAGACAGGGGCCTAAAACCAGAATAACTTTCATCCAAAAGGTGTGGCTTCCTTTCAAACTGGTTTCCTGAGCTGTGCTCCCAGGGGATATCAAAGTGAAGGTGATGGGGTAAAGGAGGATATTGTGCTTAGGTCTTACCCCTGACACAGCACAGGACATGGTTACACTGGCACTTAAGATCCTGTGAGCATTCATGTAGAGGCTGGCTCAGGCAAGGCTGCAATGAGCAGACACTTCCCAAAAACATGTTGAGAAATCATCTTAATTGTGTCCATTGTTAAAATAGGTGGTTTTACCTTAAGCAGTGATATTATTATTATTATTTGTTATGCATATTATCATACTGCCTACTTGCACTTGTATGTTATTTGAAAGTTAATTATACCTCTCATCCTTTCATCGTCTCCACTAATTTTCAATTTTAATGCATTAATGTGTTATTCTTGTATGACATGTATCCTAGATGCAGGAATAAAAATTAAATTGAAATCTTAAGGTAAAAAGAAGGTTCATCTCAGTTAATTAATATTTACCTCCAGCAGAACACTGACTAATTACACTGGTGCTGTAGTGGGGAGAGACCTGTATGAAGCTGGTTACCCATTATCTGCCCAGCCTAAGGAGCAATCCCAGCCCCTGTGAGCTGATGAGAGTCCTTGAGAGGCTCCCAGCTGCAGAGAAAGCACAGATGCTTTCTCCCTCTCTGCTGTGCTACTGAGGAACCAGCACAGAGCCAGCACCAGCAGCTGGAGGCAAATAGCCCAGGCTGGTGAACAGGCAGATTTGGTGTGGTACCCTGCAGCACCATGGAAGGGTGAGCACCTTTCTGCTCCTGCCTGTCCCTCTCCTGGGCTGCATTGTGCACTGGGTTGGGCCTGATCCCAAGTACCTTAAGGTAAATGGGGTTCTCGTATCACTGGGAAGGAGTGGTGGGACAGGGAGTACTGGTGCCACAGGCAGCATGACAGCTCTGCTTATCTGCCTGCTGTGATCCTCCAGCATCACAGCACAGCAGCCCTGTGGTCCAGCAGAGGCAGGGACCTGAGCCTGGGAAGGTGGGGCTTAATCCTCTGAAATTTCTTCCCTGCTGACTTATTTTGGACAAACTATTTCAATTTCTCCTACAGCAACAGACCTTGCCAGGTCAGACGCTTGCTGGTCTTACCGAGGTCTGTGGTTAAACAGCTCAATGGTAGCCCTGGGAACAGGGTGTTCCTTGTGCAGATGGTCTTGTGATTGCTACTGAGAAGCTGGCTGGCATTAGGAGAAGAACTGAGTCCACAGCTGTAAGATTCCCACAGCTAGAACAGGAGGAAATGGCTGCAGTCCTAACCGACATTCTGTTGGCATGGGATGGGGATTACTTCCCCCATGCATGTGCCCCTGGCCTTATAATCATCATGCAGCCAAAACAAAAAAAAAAAAAAATCACCATATTTTCCATGCAAAGGACCATTTCATATGTACTTCAAGTGCATCTTCTGTGTTGATGGCCTAACAAGCTCACAGGATTGAGTAGGCATCTTTTCTCTAAATCACTTTTGGCAGACCTTTTCATTAATCATTGCTGATCTGAACAGTTTGATTCCACTGAAGTATGTAAAGCATGTGCTTAGTGACTGACTTAGTTATGGAACCACCATTTAGTCCAGAGGTTAAATGCAAAGTTGTATTACACACAGAGTATTGCTAAAATAACTCCAGGCTTTTAGTTTTGATTTCCACTTTATTGATTTGCACAAGGTAAATTTAATTCCAAATATTAGAGATGGCTGAGATAGTCATTCAATTTTGTTATTGCAGTGAAGAAACCATTAGGAAAATGGAGTAGTAAAGGTCACAGTAATCTTTTCTGGAATGAAGAACCAATTTTATTCAGAGGTCAGATTTGAACCAAAAACTCCACAGCACTCTCACTATGTCATTATTTAAGCATTTACAGTTTCATTGACATACAACAATTGAGAAACATGACATTGCTCAACAGAAAAGGGAAAAGTGTGAAAGAGCCTCTTTCCTTCCACACATGGCCTGTGAATTTCCCATGTTATGCAAGCAATTTCCTATGTTATCTCACTTGCACTCCTGAATTTACTCTGTTGTGGCTTTTGACAACACCAAGCTTCTCTTTGACCTCAGACATATTTCCAGACATGGTGTTGACATCAGTGTGTTAAAAGAAGGGGACTGATGAGGACTGGGTCTCCTCCTGACTTTTCTGCAGACTGCTTGCATAACTCCAGGTAAGTTCTATGGAGGCTTTGTTCATTCATTAGCCAAAACAGGGCTAGCAAAGCATCCATGTTTCCTCAGGTTGGGGTAAACACGATCCTTTTCTAAATAGAAAAAACTACAAACACAAAATAAATATCTGGAACTATACTTCTTCCTTCTTTTTACACAGAGTTATCACTAAGTCTATAATTCTAATTCTTATATGTCTTTATTGTCCTGGGTGAGCATGAGAAGTAAAACTTATTTACATAATGTAAAATTACATATGTTGAGGATTTCACTTTCTGCTTACCATCCCATCCACCGAGGGTCCCTTCCACCCTTACATCCCACAGGACTGTCCCTGTTTGATTCACATACTGTATCTTTCTTAAAGGGAAAAATGGGCAAAAAAGTAAATATTCTACAAAGGTCTGATAAGAAATTTTCCTGTGATTTGTATGAGTGCCAAGATCAATTGCCTAAAGTGTGTGAAGAAACATGCTTTCCTTAAATTTCCTCAGAAGTGGACTGAACCTATGGCACAATTTATATGCTCATTTATTCAGTTGCTCTCCTGAATAAAAGTATTTTTATTACATCAATACATTTTAATTAATAATATATTGTATTAAATTTTCTGGTTTAGGTTTTAAGCCCTTTTGTGCCATTGGTGTGCCAGTGGTTTTCAAATGTTACTTTGCCTGAAATACACAGTAAGATGGAAAATGGTTTCAGAATCTTGGATTAGCTGTCACTGATGGCATAAGTCTGTCAATAGCAGCCGGTAAATGCAGGAGACTGACTTTCTCCTCTTATATTTATTTATAACTGCCATTTCAGAATAGCAATAAGACACTGCAGGCCATGCATTTTGAAGGGATTATTGCACTTCTCTTATGACTAAAGTCACTTGCCCTTTAGCCTTGTGTCTTATAACACCTCCTGAGGAGTTCAGTAGTAGTCCAGAAATGACAGCATGCTGTGTCCTATAGCTTCAATATATTTAGCTTGATCATATGGAGAAATAATGACAAAGTAGGGGAATGTGCAAGAAACCCACCCCAGCTATTCCATTCTTTCTCCATTCTTTTTAAACCAACTTACAAGGGAAATAATTTGCAGGTTGCCAACTGTTTGTTAAAATGTACATGAAACACGGTAGGATTGTTTCCCTGTTACAGTTATGGTATCTTGCAGTACATATGAAATACCAACCTTTTAGTACAGTTTGGATTGTTGTGTAATATAGAAATAAAGCTAAATTCTTAAAAGGGTTAAACAGTTCCATTCTGCCTTAAATTACCACTGTCATTCAATTCATTAGATGAGTTTATGGAGTTACAATATGTCTGTAATTTATAGCCTGCTTACTGACAAAGCTTAATGCTAACATATGCCTAATTTGCCAAGGTTATCTCAAGCCCCATTCATCTCCCCCACTAACAATATGCTGCTGATTCCATGCTTCATGGATGAGGTACATGCGGTTTCATATTTAGTGCTATCAATCACAAGTAATTGCCTCCAGCTCCCCGCCTCAGTGTTCAAAGTGATTTCTCTTCAGCCTCCGAGGCTTGATGAAAAGGGAACGCTTGTAGCCAGAGGAGGGCATCCTCCTCCAGCCTTAGCAACTGCAGGCCTCAAGCAGCTGGGAATCCGAGAGCAGCGGCAGCTGGTATTTCCAAACTTTCCTCTTCTGGACCACACGCTTTTGGCAGTCAGGAAAGTGCACTCCTGGCTATGTGATTGTGTAGCAGTGGCAATTGTCTATGGGAAATGAGTGGGCTTCTGGAGTGCTGCCCTTGGGATTTCCCCGTTGATGCAACTGGACTGATCTGGGACACCTCCAGCCCAGGTCCCTGCGCCCCAGATCACAGTTTGAGGAGGTACCACTCTGGTCCTCAGCCCTTAGTCTGGTTGTGCTGGCATGCGAGACATGGTAGGACCAGAGGAGGTTACAGTACACATCTGCATTTTCAGTATTTACTGAGTCTTCTCAGTGGGATTGCCGTACCAACAGCAAACTGTACCTCATGTAGCATAACAATTTTAAATTGTGAGAGTTCAAGTTCTACCAACTTGTAAACCTGTGCCCAGCTTTGTTTCTGGGAAGAGTCCCATTGGTTTGTCCTGCAGAAGTGTGTACAATATCCAGATCTGAGAGTGACTAACTCACAGTTCCCTGTTCTCTTCCTCTTTGTCTGCTTGCTGTTATTTTCTGCAACTTCACGTTAAATTATAATGGCTCCTTTTATCTGCATGTACTTATTCTTCTCCCTATTCAGTTAAGGTTTTTTGGTATGCCTGTGGTCACCCTTGAAGGTGGACACTGACTGGAAAATTCAGCTGCAGTGTCTGATCCTGAACTGTTTATGCACAGTCTTATTGGAAGTCATGGGCATTGCTCACAGTCTCATATGAGTACTAACATTTGTATTTATAGCACGTGGATAAAAATTTCAATTTTAATGCGAACAAACACACACACACGTTGTCTGTCGAATGAGCTGCTGAGCCATGCAGTTATTTAGCTTCCTGAGCCTTCAGATACATTCCAGACATCTCTTAGATCACATTAGAAAACACAGAGAATGAGTTAACAAATACGTTTTGCCTAAAATATATGTCCCACTTCGCTCTGGGATCCAACAAAAAGAATATCAAGAAAAAATACTGTCAACCAGTTGTAATCTCGGATCTGTTGAAGATGCTGTTGTGCTTGATATTCTGAAATTTCCCCAGAATAATGGAGACTGTTTGGCAGACCCAGTGAAACTCTCTGTTCTGAATGGATGAACAGCTGTATAGGATTTAAAACCAGAGTGATATTCATTAGTTTCACCACATAGGAACACCATAAATTTCAAGTCCACTAGAAAAATAAAAAGCATTCTGGAGAAAAAAAAAGTTTATTTAAAGAAATAGCTGATGCTGATTTTGGTTGTTTTGGTTTTTTTTGTTTTTTTTTTTTAAGAATTGAAAATCACTATCCTGTATGGAAGTGGCAGCTGAAAAACAGTCTTAGCTTCTGTTAGGGATTTGGGTTTTTTTCTTTGTTTCTCTGCTGTGCCAGAACTCAGGGGCATGCCGTGAAAGGATAGCAGTCATGGACTTCACATATGTTTACTTCAAAAAGAGCTAACTCCTATAGCAATCAGAAAAACTGTTGCACTTGCAGAAGAAAAGCCTACACTCTGTGGCTGTGTGGTTGATTGTGGTTATGCTTGTTATGAACTAACATTTGGGTGAAATTTAAAACTGTGATACTTACAAAAGATTTTATTTCTTAAGAGTTTGATAGGATAAAGTCAAAGAATCTGCTAAAAATTTGTATCCATTTTACTGCCTGGCCTCAGATAAAAGATCAAAGATTTTATTTTTATAGTACAGGTCTAAATTTTTAGGTGTGCTTTTTAGTCAGTTCAGGTGAGTAACAGAAATACATGCAACAGTGTTTTCCATATAATTTATTGAATATGATTTACAATTTAAGATGGTTGCACTGTATGGACACAAAATAAATTCCATTCAAAGAATTCAATATATTCAATTTAATAGCTATTAATTACCAGAGGGGTAGGAATTTTTTTTTTCTATTAGGAATATCTGAAATAAACATCAAAACAAATCAGAGAATTCATAGGAAACATGTCCGAAATGGCAGAGTTTTAAAGCTGTTTTTCAACACAAGTGTTGTGAGATTTCAAGAAGATACACATTTATTTAAACACAACTTAAGCAGCACTAGCCAATAAAATAAGTATTCAGAAAACTTATCTTTTTGTTTTAAAGATTGTTTCTTAAATCAGTGGCTGGAAGGAAATGTCTTTGTGCATCTTTGCATACATTCCAAAGGGCTCTAAGGCTAAGTGGCTGCACTTTGCGTAGCGTCTGCTGACTTCCCATTCAGAGCCCCTCTGGCAGGCGGGGGGTGGAGGGGTGCTGTGCTGTGGTTTGTGGGAATAGGCTCTTTCAGTTCTGGTTTATTACATGGCTAATTAACCAAGGTCACCGAGCTCTTTTATAAGCCTGCCAATAGAGACATCACTGGTGCTTTAACAGATCTGTTTATTATATTGCATGCCCTGATAATATGACATTGATTTAAAAAAATATATGGGGCAGCATTTACCTGGAGCATCGTATAAACATGCAAATGTGGGAAACAAAAGATCCCGTGAAATAACAGGCAATGCAATATTTTTACCTATTTAATCTTAAAACCATTTCTTTTCTATATTACTGCACCATGGTTTGATGTAGCAAATATAAACAACTGGAATTTATAAGCTGTTACATTAATGGGTCACAGTAATAACCTGACTTACCTGTGACAAAGGATCTTCGGGAGATTTCCACTCTATGTACAAATTACCATGGAATGCCTGGCACTTAACGATTGGTAAAACAAGGGGCTGCACCTCAGGATTATGCACCAGGCTAAAATAAACCTGTGTCCCCGAAACTGACATGAATGCAGAGTTAGTCTCCTTACTGCTGGCTCTGCACAGAGCCATCTTGCAAGGTGTTGTCACCCTCATTTAAGTAGCTAAGGGTTTTTTTAAAACTAGTGACAACACTGCTGTTCTCTTCACCATAATTTCAGGTCAGAGTCCTCCTCAGACTGTTTTTGGCATGCGTGGTGTCCTCAACCCTGCTTCAGCCCTGCCTGTGAACACAGGTGTGCGTGACACTGTCCCTGTATGAAGGACAGATGCAGCACCTCCCAGGGGAGCTTTGGCAACAGCTCATCAGCCCCAGCACACCCAGCTTGTACCTTCCTCTGAGTGACCCCACAGCAGCTGTGCATTGCTCCCTTCTCCTCTGCCAAGAGCAGCTCATGGAAGAACCACTGCTGCATGGCAGTATCCTGAACATCAGCAGGGTATCCCCTGCTTTGTGCCAGCCTCTCCTCAGGCGTGGATCAGGTGCAGCTCCCGTGTCTGAGACTGGGAGTGGCTGTCACTGCAGGTTACTGATCCTGCATATGAGGTTATCCATAATGGAGCAGGTTTGTCCATGACTACATGGATATGGCAGTGGGTCTCAAAAGTCCCACCCAGAGGTTACCTGGTGTGGTTTGACCCCCACAATGCTACAAACTTGAAATGGAATGATTTCAAGATGATCTTCCCTTGAAAGGCAAGGAATATCCAATCCAATCTTGAGTGATAGATTGGGGAGCAGTCTGAACAATCTTATCTGGGAAATGCCAACCTGCACTTCACAGAATCAGAGTCACAAAATCATAATGTAGGAAATATCACCTCACTTGGTACTGCTAGGAGAACTCCCACCCTCATTACTCACATAATATTCAAACAAGCTTCTTCTAGCTCTCCCCACTTTAGCAGAAAGCTTCTCCCAAAAATTTAGAGTTCATCTCATCAGATTTTTTTTTAGGTTCTTCTGTTATACCTCCAAAGATTCTGAACATGATTAGGCTGCCAGTGTTGAAACCACCATCTCAGATGGTGCAGAAACTGCCACCCTCTCCCCATCTGCCTCTCATGTCTACTGTATTCTCCTAGACTTACTGGGTGGAGTTCAGCTCTGGAACAGGATACCTGTAATTAGATACGTGCATGTAGGAGCCCTTATGCTCAGCTTCATCTCGTGGATACAGTCGGTGGAAGGGCAGGGTGGTTTGTCTTCCCCAGGTATGGATGCCAAGGGCCTGATTCATCTACCAGAACTCTCTGGTAGGGTCACAGTGCACAAGTGGGAAGTCTACAGTAATACATGTAACACATTATGATAGTTATTAAGGGATCCTAAGACCACATTGGACCAAAAAAACAAGCAAATCATGAATTCTTCCCATAGTTATCTGGCCAGAAGGTTTTGCTCCTTTGAAGTATGAGCTGCCTAGAGAAGCTAAAGAATGGTTATCAGTGCCTTATAATCTGATTAACAGCACCACTGAAGCTGGTGCTGGTCATGGGGGGACCACATCTTCAGCAGCCATAACCAGCAACAGTGATTTCTGTTGTCCTTAGAAGGATCTAATGCAAAACTAGACAAGATGTAAAGAATGACCAGGCCTTTTCACGGCCTTTTACAGTTCACATGGGAAATCACATCATTACTAGTCACTTCTTACAAGTCACTTCTATGTACTTGGTTTCTATTCCTTCCTACACCATTTCTGGTCTTTCTTGGTCACAAATTGTCAGAATGAAAAGAGAAAAACTACGGACAAAAAAAAAAAATCTCCCTAAAACCCCCAACCTAAAGAATTATGCTCTGTCAGATGAAGTGTCAGTAGGCATCAGACTTCTGACTCCATGAAGATCAGGCAAACAAAGAGAAGATTTTTGCTCTCTGTCTCCTGTACTTCATAATTTAGTAAATTTAGCAGATGAATTTGGAATTATATTTTGCTCTTTAGCTGTTTAAAATCCTGTTACAGTCCTTGGAATACAGGTCAAAATACTGTTCTAGCCATCAGAGTATAGGACAGGTTGGTTATCCAGATTAGATACAGAGACACTCATTTTCAGCTCTTCTGTCACACATAGATTTGCTTTCTCACCAGTTGCCAAGAAGGAAATTCAAGCACATGACCCATGTCCTGGGTGAGTGAAAGGATGGAACAACAACCTCTCACCTTTTCAAAAAGGAGAAGAGTGACGGGTTCTCCATTTTTTATGAAACAAAGTGAGATGCATCTTATTGGGTCTGGTTTGATTACAAATGTAATTGTATTTTTACTCACTGTGGCCTAAATACTTTCACACACAGCGAATGCAAACAGACTCTCCTTTCGAGGTGGAGGTTGCAGGGTTACAGAGAAGGTCTCCACGGACTTGTGTCCTGACACATCCATGCAATCATACAAAAAGTTTAACCTTCTGCAGATGACTGTGATAAAGAGTAGTTTCTAAATACTTTAAATTGGGAGCAACTCAAGATACTGGCTTGTTCAAACTGGTATGAAATATGTTAGTCTTATCAGGATATTTTTTCTAAGATTTGTCTGGTTGTGGAGCCTTGGATGTTCAGACTGAATTTGACAACTTTTTTCATTTCACTCTGAAAGGTCAAACTGAATACATTCTGTTCTTACTCATAAGTACAGTTTGACAGGGAATCTCACTGTTGCTGCCACTCCAGGCATAAGGACAGGGTATTTGTAAACATTTAATTACCTACTTTGTAAAACTTAAATTCATGTTTTATAGGAAAAATCAAACCACGATTTTTCTGGGGAGGAGCATGTTAATGTTCTATTGCTTTTATTTTCTTCCAGCAGTGCCTAATATCTAAATGACACAGATTTAAACCACTTCCAAAAGCTTTTGACTTGAGTAAGCCATGCCAACTATTTTACCAACAATCTTTTCCTTCCACACCTATATTTTTTCCAGTCATGTGAAATATGCTATGTTTGGTATTAATTTTCTGTAATTCTTTGGGTAAAAAGGTCAACAACGTTTTTATCTTACCATCTTTTCTTCTGAACACCATTCTTTGTACATGTCTAATAACTTGAAGTAGTATGAAAATTTAAGCAGTTAATGTCTGTTCCCAATGTTTCTCAAGAGTCCTTTTGGTTTTAGACACCCACACATGGTCTCTTTTTGTAAAAAGAGGTGTTTTTCCTTTAAGCCCCCATACACTGTTTGCTAAATCCTCAGTGAGCTGAGGGGTTTACACCAGCAGGATGGATACAAATGGTCCTCTGAAAGCTGCCATTAGAGCAATTCATAAATGTGGCTAACAGAGTGCTAAAGGCACTGTGAGTTCTAAAATACCTCCACATCTTGGATCTTAAAGTTCTCCTAAAACACTTTGTTACTGAAGTTTTGACTTCACTATCAGTAATGAAATTACAAACATTATGTTACCTCAACAACCTGCTGGAAGATCTGTTAGGAAAATACTTTAAGCCTCTCAGTCTGTAATGTCTGAACTTCACTTTTTTCAGCAAAAAATTCTTTGAAAGGCCTCTGAGCCTTCATTGTCCATCTTATCTGCTGATCCCAAACCCCAGGAACATTATGTATATACATATATATATGCACACATCTCACGCATGTCATTGTTACAATGTATTTGAAACTTACAGCTGTGTTTGGGAATCACTGCATACCCACACTGGGCTTCCCATTGCACAGCCCCACAAAATATTTCTGCCTGCTTTAAAATGTGCTTGTGCTGCCTTGTGTAAGGTGGATGCCGACAGTCTGCTTGTTGGATGGTCAAAGCCTCAGTTCGTTCATTTGGCTTTTCAAAACACAGAGTTCATTCTTCCCAAAATTGTTATCAGGTCAGCCCAAAAATTTCTTTAACGGGAACATTCCTGTAGCCAGCATCATGGTTTATTCGACATCTTGAAGGAGGATGAAAGATCTGCTGAGAAGAACTTTCCTGAGATCCCATTCAACAAACCCTTGGAAAAGACGCTTGGAGATTCTGTTCTTGCAACCAAAAGAAAGGGGAGCAGGAGGTTCTCTGGGCAGCTTGAGGAACAGAAAGGACATTTGGGACTTTGCTTTGATCCTGCAAGGAGAGACCAGTTAGTCAGTGCCTTAATAATGAGTCAGGAGGATTTGGGGCTGTTATTTGTCTTGATTGGAAAGAAAGGGAATTTAGGTTTTGGTCTGACTAAAAACATATCCAAAACCTTTACTTTTGACACAAACTTCACACAAAAGGAAAGTGGTGGTTAGGAAAGGGGACTGGTTCTACTTCTGGAGCAGATTTCACTTCATGATGTTGAGATTTCTGCATTACCTGCTATGACTGCCTAATTCTTGCTATTATTTGCTATTGTTTTCTTCTGTCCATGATTCTGTCAAGTTCTTGTGACTTGGGATTAAATTTGTTTTGCTTGCACTCTGCCAGTACCCGAATACTTGTAAAGAGGGGCATGACTTCATGGTGAATGATGTTAGAAAAGGCTTTTGTGATCCCTTTCAACCTTTTTAATATAAATCTTCACCATTTTTATGATTTTGAGCAGGTATTCAGTTTGTCATGAGACATGATCTGGGAGTAAGGAGGGGTTCTTTTTGCCCCATGAGATTTTTGTGGATCAGAACAAGATAGGAAGAACTTCACTACTTTTTTTCTGTCATGGGTCTGGTCTATCAAAAGTGGTGATTAATCTTAGGTATCTCAGATTTTGCTTCTCTGATTTGAGACATGTGAAGGAAATCGGGAACCAGAAAATTTTTTAACAGTGTCACTTACTATTTTAAAAATATTTATTTAAATATAAAAGTATATTTAAATATATTATTTAAATATAAAAATATTTATTTAAGTTAAAAGGTCTTCCAAATTTTTCCTGCATCCTGTTCAATATTTCCTTCTCTGCTACAATATTTTAATTCCATTTTTGATGTAGGAATTGACCTACCTATTTAGCTTTTTCCTTTAGCTATTTTTCTTTTATTTTTATATGTATGTATTTAATACTGTGAAAAAAGAACCTGTCTTCACTTGAAGTTATTCCATCTTCACTTACATATGAGCATTTATCTCTGTATATGTGCTTACTTAAAATTAAGTGTCTTAAAGTACTTAACATGATTGCTTTTTAAAGAATCCTAAGCATGCCTGTCTTAATACTGGAGGATAAGAAACCTTAATTCTTTTTGTTCATGTATTTGCCCTGAAAGTAGAACTTCTTATAAAGTGAGAGAAATGTTGTTGGGCCTGCCAGGGAATCAGCTTTCCAAATCTCAGCCTGAACTCTGACGGGAAGAAATAAAAGCATAAAATATCCTCTACAAGTTGGTCTGAAACAGTGTGTATATACATACATACATACATACATACATACATATATATATATATATATAAAAGAAAACTGAGTTTAAAACTAGCATTTTGCCTTTGACTATATTATCTTATTGTTAAACACCCCTCTTGACTAGTAAAAGCCATGCTTAGGCTGGGAAAAGAAGGATTGCAATTATGTAAATCTTTCAATCCTATATAAATACAGCCTATCTTACAGAAGCTTGTTAAACCTCTCTCAGTTGCAGAAGTGGTGCTCATCAAGCCAGGAAAAATTATAGATGTTTCCTGGAAATATAACATTATGACCAAGCTTAAACTAAAACTCACAATTCAAACTCTGACTATTGGATATTAATTTATTAAAGATATCACAAATTATTTAGGGTAAACATAAACAATAATATTCAATGTCTATTGTTTGAAATTTTCAAACAATTCTGAAGTAGTACAAATGTTCAGTGGACAGAAGAGATTTCATCATGTAACTAGTAATCGTTAATTATTTGTCTCCATGAAATAAAAATAATATCTGAAAGTTGTTTTCATACTCTTGCTGATCTTGGGTAAAGGCCCTTTTATGCTTTACAAAACTTTTTAGGGAGGGGGAATTTTCATAACAAGTAAGATAAACAACTAGTTCTGAGACTTTCATTACTCCACCGTGTTGAGAAATCCTCAAAAAATGCACATGAAGTATTCGAATTGTACCATTTTGTACATCACTTCCCTTCTGGGTACTTCAAAGGTTCACTTCAGACTTTCTCTCTTGCTGGCTGCTGACCTGACAGAAATGTTTATACTTTGGATGCTTCAGAGCTGCCATTCTTCAGAATTGCCTGCAGCTCCATTTTCTCAGTTCTGCAAGGGGAAGGGGAAGACAGACTCTAATTTTCACCCTGTCATGTGTACATTTGCTTGTTGTTTGTATTTGTTGTACTTCTATTCTGGGCTTTCATCCAATACCTTTTATTAACATTTTTTCTTGGCTGTCTTTCCCATTCCACATGCTATTTTTAATTTATTTTTATTTTTAACTTATTTCAACACTTGTATTTTGTTTTTAGCACATCCTGAAGTCTTTTTCCCTGTTTACTGGAGCTGTTTCCTTCCCAACATTCCTCAGGAAAGTCTTCATGTCTCAATAACAATGTTCCATTAAAGCTCTCTAAAGAATTTTTTTTGCATCATCATCCACTGACATGGGATCTCCCTGTCCTAGAACTTTGAAATGGACTGTACTCAGCTTAAAAGTCAGTTTCTTGGCCAGGGATTTAGTTTGCATTGAACAGAAATAAGGTCCTAGGCTTCTTCAGTGGAGCCCTTTTCCACCTCCTGAGAGAGTACTGGGAAGATGTTACAGCTGAGTCTGGAACACTGGTGATAGATTTTTGTATTTTTACTATTGGTATGAAAGGTCTAGTTTGGTTTCCCTTCAGATTTAGAGAGCTGGAGAGACAGATCAGTCCAACATCTACACTTTTAACCATCTCTGGTAAACCTCCATCTTCTATTAGGGTCTTGTTCCATTTCCTCATGGACTAGGAAGAAGACATAGGGATTTGAAACGCTGTGAACTGGAAGACTTTGCCAAACAGGCACAGAAAAATATGGGGTCCCTGTGTACTGGGTGCTGTATCCTCCTCTCATGTGTCTAACAAACCTATCTTCACAGAGATGGTCTTCTTGAGAGGCAGCAACCATGGAGGCTGCTTCTGTCCTCCACAGAAGCATCGTCCTTGTGACCTGACTGGCTCAGACATCTTTTTATGCTCTGGAGACATTTCCATGGATGGGAAGGTACAGATACTGTTACAGTTCACTTCCCCCTTCTCTCCCAAATCCCTGCTTTGGCTGGCATGGGATTCTGACTTGCAGATACTGTGTCAGATGCCTGGCCAAACCTAGGTCCACATAATTGCAGAATTACTGAAGCTTTTGATGTGGATTTGATGTTGATTTGATGTTGATTCACTCTTACTGTTTAATTAGAGCCCCCAAATCATCTTGGTGTCCAACTCCTACCACATGAATGGTCAACCATATCTGCTTCAGGTGGGACCCACTCTGTGCTCTAGGGAGCACTAGGTAACTAAGGGGCTTTTCATTCACTCTGTCTCTTCAAATAATAAAGGTAAAACAAGACAAGGGAACAAGTCAAGGGAAGGTTCTGGAGCACGTCAAGTAGAAAGAGTTGCACAACATGCATTCAGTAACCACAAGCAACTAAAGCAGGAGATAACTGAGCTGGTAACAAACCCGTGGTTTTCAATCACTAAAACATATGTGACAAAGGTAAAGATACATGCTTTTAAGAAAGTTCTATAATTGTGCCATGAGAATCATAGGGTATTGCCAGTGCAGTGGTTGAGAAAAATACACAGAATGCCAGAGATCTAATATCTGACAGTCAACGAGGAAACCAAGATGTAGCAGGGAAAATCATCATCCCAGGTGTAATATGCATATCTGTTTTTTCATCTTTCTCTTTATTTTCTGATTCCATGTGTCCTGCTTACAGTAGGGGAGATGTTGAAACAGTTTGGGCCACCATGGCTTCATTGTTCTGCTTAGAAGTTGGTTCTCCAGTCCAGGAGGAACATAATTGCTGCCCATCAAAAGCCTGACTGAGCTTAAGATGAAGGTATCAGCAAACTCACTAAATGTTAATCTGAGCAAGACAGAGTTGGTGCTGAAGGAGGAATCTGCAGGTACATGTATACCCTGTGGGAAGAGAGATTTGATTTCTTGGTGAGAATTTGCCCGTTTTTCCATGAAGCACTGGCAGTACAGGAGTGTTTATTACTCTGTGTGCATCTTGAGTGAGGTGTGAAGAGATAGGCATTGTGTTACTGATTTCTGGAGTGGAGTATTTCCTCTGGCTGGGTGTATCCTTGGGGCTGACAGGAAAACCACTAGAAGGTATGCCAGCTGAGATGTGCCATCCTGGGACAAAGCACTTCCCAGGGCTGTGTCTACACTAGCACAGCTCAGCAGTACTGCTGTGTGGAGTGCAGCAGTTAAATGGTTGGAAATCTATCTCCTGCATTTCTTCTTCTTCCCCAGGACAGAAGAGGTCAACAGGCACTTGAAGAGGGATTCCCCAGGTTTAATTGTTCAGCAGTTTCTAGCAAGACACTTTCAGTGGAAGACTCTTGACTCTAAGGTTCTCTTCCAAGGAAGCCCAGAATGGGTTCATTGACCTGTGGGGCACAGACAGGCTTTCACCTGAAGCAGAAATGGACAAGTTGGTTTTGTTTTGGAATTACACACAGAGAAAGGAGAAAACCACTGAGAAGTGGTAATTTGGTGAACTTTGTGCATTGATTCTGTGCTAAGCATGGTATACATGAAATGGAAATTGAATGACTGGTAACACAAGCTGCATATTAGCTCCCCACCTCCATCATCAAGTTTGTTTTGAGCCCACAGTTTTAAAAGATGGGATTAATTTGCTGTTCCCTGTATTCCTTTGCTTGTGCTACTACCACCCCTAAAGACTCAACCTCTCAAAAAAGGAACAAAAAGCAATCAAATGTCTTATTCTCACTGGCCATTCCATTAGATTGTGTTTTGGACAATGGTATGAAAAATCACTCTACAGCACAACTGTTGGCAGACAAATATGTTTTCATAATCTGGGTGACATCATGATGTCCCAATCTGAATAGAACATTCTGAAATCCACTAGTATTTCATGGACTCCAAATGCCAAAGAGCATCAGAAAATCCACTCCTCTTCTCCCTCATATCTTTCATTATCTCAGCTTACCCATAGAAGAGTTATTCAGTGTAATTTACTCTGTGATGAGTAGACTGCACAAATCCGGTAGGACGCTCTTCTGCTGCGGATCACTACTGAATTAGACTTGCAGACAGAAGAATCTGAATGTCAAGCAATGCCAGAATTTATGATCTATCGTTTAATCTTGCTTTGAA
This sequence comes from Sinosuthora webbiana, assembly GCA_013397395.1. Taxonomy (NCBI): domain Eukaryota; kingdom Metazoa; phylum Chordata; class Aves; order Passeriformes; family Sylviidae; genus Sinosuthora; species Sinosuthora webbiana. Next base: position 12,165 of record VXBN01001097.1, on the reverse strand, counting down.
CTTTACAACCCAAGCTTGTAACTAGGTGTGTCTCCAGTGACTTCATTCATTTCTGACTTCACTAAAGATTTGTCAAAGAGAAATCCTGCTCTTTCACACTGGTGGGAGCTTACAGACTGCAGGAGAGAGCAATATCATGGTAATGCCAATGATCAAGAATTGAATCTAATGGAAAATAATCCATGCATGTGCAAAATAAAAGCAGAAAATTTTATTTTCTACAAAGACAGAAATCTATGTGGAATACAGAAGTAGACTGGTGATTTTTTATCAATTTTTTATTTTATCTGAAATTTTATTTAAATTATTTCATGTGGCTTTGGTAAACAGTACAGACTCTTCAAGAACTCCTGGGCTACAGTTGAATTGCAGAGTGAAAAACTGTTTCCAGGGTCCTAGGCTGGGATGTAAACTCTACCTGCATTTTAAGTCTGTGTTGGAACGAGATGTATGAGCTCATTGTAACATTGCTTCTCCTCCAGAAAAGCAACTTTTGTGTATGGGCTAAAGAGGAGCTACACCACATTCTATGAGATGCCCTTTGCAGACAAGAGTTATCCAGCCAGGATGAAGACTTTGCCAAAGCAAACAAAAGTGCAGAGATGCAAGATGTGGCTGTGTTATTTGTGTCATGGTAATGAGAAAATTAAGTTATTTTCAAACCCAGTAACTTGAAACATCTTGAGAGGTGGGCTTAAGAAATAATTAGGAAGGGAGAAAACACTTTGAATTACTTCATTAATTATTTTGGATTAAGAGATACTGCCAAGAATCTTGTCAGCAATGTTGTTTCACATTTATAAAACAGTTCAGATTTTACATGTCACAATACAAAGATGTACGTGGAGGGGCTCTGATATCTTATGCAGGAAAAGGCATGGTAGTTACAAGTCAGAATACCCCCAAATTGCTTGTGTCTGTAAATTTCCTTTTGCACTGAAACTCCAACTTGCCAAGATTCCCCCAAAGTCTCATGAAGGAATGAGGCTACAGAGGTTTGGTTCTGGATTTCAGCAGCTCCTGGCTGTGCAATCTCTACTGATGCCTATTCTTGAAGCAATCTGCATTCCTAAGTGATTAAGGGATGCTTTGTCCTTCATGTTTTGTAGGTCGTTTCATTATTAGAAGCTTGCAATATTTTTGCCAGACTTTCTCTCTTTCTCAAAAACAAAAAACCCAACTAAAACCAAACCTGATCTTTTTATCTAGTACCTTAGAAGAGTCATTGGTGAGATCAGAAGCTTTAATGGAGCTGTTTATTGTAGTTCAAATAATCTGTAGCAGCATCTTCCTGGAGCTATAACAATGGAAGGGTATTTTATAGCTGTGAGAATAATAGTGTCATATGGAAAAAAAGAAAACCGTATTATCTCAAAGTCTTTATCAGACTTAAAGAGCACACTAGAGAGACATTTTTATATATATTTAACTCAATACTTAATAAGAACAGAAATAGACCAAAGAACAATCTTTACCTAAATTACTGAGCCTCCTGGACTTCTTACCTCTTTGTGTTTGCGTGCATGCAGACAGTTTGAAAACAAGCCACCACTCCTGACAAGAGTAATTACTTTAATCTTTGTCCTGGAAGCATACTGCCTTTACTCTTTGGTTGTGGAGGAGCCAATCGGGAAACATTGGCAACTCAAGTTTTCTTTTCAAGAAGTCCCCATGTCCTGTACACTGGTCCTTGGCAGGAGCCCATTGGACACCTGTGCTCCCAAACCTGGCCTGCTAGAAGTGCCCACTACAGATGTCAGAGCTCTTTTGTTGACTTCCTATTAGTCGCCACTTAATGGATGTGAGCCGAACACAGCTTTGCCTAAGCACTTATCAATAGACAGCAAACATTCTTCTTTCCATGGGCAAAGGGTCAAACTGTTTTGCTTGGCTATAAAGCTGTGCCAGATAATTGCTGGTGATTAGCAATTTTAATTACCAGGTGCTAGGGGTCGTTTCTTGCGGAGCTTTTTTTGCTGTTGTTGTAATTGGGCAGGCTGTCAATAGGTATGGCTTATTGTACACATGGTGTGTATTTGCAGATACATCGAGCATCCTTTTAAAGTAGGTAAAATAAAGTAAGTAGCATAACTTGCTTCTGATCAACTGCATAGTGCTCCAACAGGTTTTGTGATAAAATTCATCTGATACAGGAATCTTTAATACAAGTTGCTAAAGCAGCCTTTAATCCTCTTGTAAACACTTGTATGTACTATTGTCATTGAAGAGAGGCAATGATTTTAAAGTCTTTTCCTACTACATTGGTCAAGTTGGAACTAAGCTTGTCAAACATGTTCTACCTCATTGGTTTTGCATGCAGACTTTTAGGGAGTTTTCAGAGAATCACAAAACCAACGGCACAATGAGCAGCAAACTAATCTTTTCCCATATTCAGCAACAAAACAGGTTCAAAATAAAAGTGACACAAAAGACTCCTCTCTGATCTTCCTCACAGCAGAGAGAAAGTAAGCAACTACAATACTTCAGTACCTGTTTTAACTAAAATTTCCATGTTTTTCCTTTTACCTACATTATTCTACATCACAAGCCTTGCAGACATACTGAAGGTCTCTGAAAGCTGAATGTACTGTTTACTAATCTGCTTGGGTTAGAAGAATAGGCTTGTTCTTTGAGGCAATAAAAAAAGACGAATACCTCTGCAGTACAGAGCTCTAGCTCTGTTTTCATTTGGTCTGCAGTAATATGTTGTCATCTCCCAGCTCCCATCATGGCTTTGTGTTTTTCCAGCGATAGCTAGGCTGCTTGAAGGAGGAGGAGAAGCTCACAAGGAGGTGTGAAAGTGTAGCGTCAGGTCTCTTTTGTGTCCAAAATTGAAGGTGACTTAATGCTTGCGATTGCTATATTGGTGCTTATGAAGTTCTTCAATATGGCATATCATGCAACTACAGATTATCCATGCTGGTTTACATTCTGCCACTAGTTAATGAGAGCTCTGATATAATTGAAATCTGCACGAAAAAAAAAAAAAAAAAAAAAAAGGTAGTTAAATGGTACATGTAGAAAGACGCCTCTGGGCAAAGAGGCCCCTCGGGAGGAGGATGCAGTTCCCAGGGTGCTCTCATCCCATGTTTCCATGGCACAGCTACACCCTGTGAAAAGCACAGTTCTGCTAACTCCAAAATGTACGGACAAGCTACAAAACCCTAGTCCTGACAGTACCACAAAGAAAGCTGCAAACAATTAAGATTCCTGAGAAGTGGGGCAGCCTGGAGCTGCTGAATTTGATTTCCTAAAATCAGACTTTGAGCAGTGGGAATTGTAAGACCCTGGTAGCAGATGCATGCATCAGGGACAAAAAATGTTGGTCACAGGACTAACACGTAGTCATGATGGGCTGATCAGTCTTCACTAACAACCTTTGCTTCCAAGCCTGAAATCTGATCTTTACTGTATAAACAAATTTCTCAGGTCAGGTATGATGACATTAGTTATACCTCCCTCTGTATCTTCAGCTGGAAATAGACCATTTTTCTTCCTACACTCTATTCTTGTTTGCCTAAAATCACAGGCAGAAGGGAAAGGTTCTTTATACCAAAAACCACAGATGCCAGTTTACTTTGGTTTCAACATGGACTTATTTTCCTGTCTTTTTCCTGTCTCCTGATAATGGCAGTTCAAAAAGATGCAGAAATCAACACAAGACTGTCTGCTCCTGTTGCCACAAGAAGTTTACAAAACAGGTGTTTTCCTACCTCTCTGTATTGAGTTGACTCTGGCTGGATGCCAGGCAGCCACTAAAGCTCCTCTATCCCTCCCCTCTACAACTGGATGGGGGAGAGAAAATACAATGAAGGATAAGGGCCAGGAGAGATCACTCACCAAATGCTGGCACAGGCAAAACACACTCAGACTGGGGATACGTATTGAATTCATTACTAACAAAATCAGAGCAGGATAAAGAGGAGTAACATAAATCTTAAAAACACCTTTCCACATCCTTCTCTCCATCCAGCTCTAGCTCCTTCCTCATCAGCATAGGGAGACAGGAAAAAGGAGGTTACTGTCAGTTCATCACAAGTTGTTCCTGATGTTGCTAAGGGAGAGGAGTCCTTCCACTGCTCCAGCATGGTGTCCCTCTCATGGGAGACAGTTCTCCATGAACTTCTCCAGGGTGAATGCATCCCAGGCAATGGTTCTACACAAACTGATGCAATGCTCTTCACAAACCCTTCCAGAGGGTGCAGTCCTTCAGGCACAGCATGTTCCAGCATGGGTCCCCCACCGTGTCACGAGTCCTACAAGGAAACCTGCTCCAGCATGGGCTTCTCTCTCTATGGGTCTACAGGTCCCTGCCAGGAACCTACTTCAGCCTGGGCCTCCCATGGGGTCACAGCCTCCTCTCACTCCTCCAGCTCCAGCATGGGGCTTCTCCATGGGCAGCAGGTGAATCTCTGTGGTGTCCCACGGGCTGCAGGAGCCGAGCTGTCCCACCATGGGCTGCCCCATAGGCTGCAGGAATCTCAGCTTGAGCTCCTGGAGCACCTCCTACCCCTCCTTCTCCATGAAATCTTGGTGTCTGCAGGGCTGTTCTTCTCACATATTCTCACTCTGCTCCTCTCTGAGCACAATTATGCAATAACTTCTTTTTCTTCTTCTCAAATTTGTTATCACAGAGGTGTTACTGCCATCTCTGATGGGCTCAGCCTCGACCAGCAGCACATCCTTCATATATCTGGCTGGCTCTGGCTCTGCTGGACATGAAGGAGGCTTCTGACAACTTCTCACAGCAGCCACCTCTATGCCCCCCCCTGCTACAAAAACCTGGCCCTGCAAACACAGGACTCCAGTATGCCCTGAAAAGCAAAGAGAAATACTTAGTTATCTAAACTCATTCATCCCAAACACCTTATGCGATGATCACAGCCTGTCTCCAAAGCCTCAGGTTTTGGCCTCAAGTAAATACAAATGCCAGTAGATGATATCCTTACCAGATATAAAGCAATTTATAGGAATCTGCATGTAAGTGTAACAGTAGGTTTGCTTTCTCTCACTCTTTGTGTGGCAACATGGATCTGCAAAGACCTGAGATGAGAATTCAGCTGCATTCATAATGCAATTCCTGAAGAGAGTAGATTATGGATAGAGTTTAAGCCTTAACTTCAAATTGCCTTGCTTTTGTAGATTGAAGTTAGACCCATACAACAGTATTTGAACATAGACTCTGGTACTTCGTTGATATTAGTTACCTACTGTGACACACAGCATATGGCAGTTTCAGTTTTGCCTGCTGTAAAATGCAGGTATTGTACACCTGAATTATAATCTTGCTGTGATAAAATGCCTCTATTGATTCAACAAAACAAGTTGTCTATTTTGTCTTCACCCAGACATCTCTATGAAAGAACGTCTGACAATCAGAAAGGTAAATATTTTGGACTTCACAACTTGTGGCATGACAAAAAGGATAAAAGTGCAATAATTCTGAAATGAGACCTTGCAGACAATGCCACTCCATTTGAACCAGCGAGATGAACTTCCTACAGAAAATGTTTATTATTCAGCCATGTTAAAATGTAGTGAACAATAATTTTTAAAAGTATAAAGTGATAAATTATCTATTTAGTATCAAACAATATGTTTTATACTGCTAAAACACACTGTTTGAAGTATAAATATGAAGGAACAGAAATGTAAAATGAAGCTGAAACATTTCACAAAATGGTCGGTGTCTTAATCAGTGAACAATTATGCTTCACTTTTTATGAGGTTTTTGTATTTATTGCTAAACTCAGCTAATGTACAAGTTTTGAAGACAGAATTGTATTCACAGAACACTAAATTTAGTGTCTTCCACAAAAATTAAAGTTTGAAAAAAGTAGCTTTCTTATAAAATATTCCAGTCTCATTTTACACTGGCTTAATTTTATAATTTTATTTCTGTACCTTCACAGTAACTGTGTTGGAATCCTGATGGAGCTGTACCCAATAGGGCGTCCTTGGCTATGCTGATTTGAAAATACCCCTGTATCCAGAGCACAAGAGATGTATTGTTAGAAGGCTGAACTCAGCCTGGACCAGTGTTATCTGACAAGAAATACTGCAGGGCTTTAAGAAAAGACCTGTGGATGCACAAAAGGTGGTGGTTTTAGCCATCTCTTCTACCCAGATTTTTTACCACAAGGGTGCACGGTGGTTGGAGGCTACACAGCAGCACAAGTGGAGGCTGCAGAGCATATGAGGCTGTCCCCACTACTGTGCATAAAAAGGCACTTGTACAAGCCACTTGTACTCAGATTTCTGCCTGGGGTTGCCAGATGCTGGGGCCCAAAGGTCAAGCAGAAGCAAGCTGGGCTAGCATTTGATTTGTACCCCCTGCCCACCTCATGAGCCATCGTTGAGTCATTGGAGCCTTAAGAAACACCTGTGGACAGGCTGGCTCAGTTACTAACCTTTCACTCATACTGCACCCAGTCTCTAGGGAAAACTGATTAAGGGCTACTTTCAGTGGATAGCCTTGCAGTGTTTTACTGACTTTTTCAAAAACTGGTGTCGTTTAAAGTGCATGAATTCACAAACAGGTGTTCCTGCAGAACACTTGAGTGGGCAGAACAGGAGAAATAGTCCAATAAAGACATTTATAACAAGGCAATGAATCAGTAGCAGTCTTACAATATCTCATAAAAATGATGTTCAGCTCCTGCGAAGACCTCTTCAGAGAAAGAAAGAAGCCAAAAGCATGCTTAGGAAACTAGAGGAGATGGAGTGCTGAGACATACTTTGTCTTCATAAATGTCTGCCGAAGTTCACTTATGGTCCTCAAGCTTTTCACTTCCTCATGGCTGCTGTGCACTGATGTTTGCAGGGCAGAGGGAAGAGGCTGAATCATGAACTCTCCTCCGTGTCCTTCAGTATGAATGCTGACAGCCTACTGGCAAGGACAGGTTTTTGTGAGAGGCTTAAGGAAGAGGGCTCACCTCTGTTGTGCCATGAGAACCAGGGAAATGGTAACCTATGGCAGGACAGGGGAAGCATTTTATTTTTTATTGCTCTGTGCACCTCCCACACCATTTCAAACAGAAAGGTAGTTCCAGTGGAACACTAATACTACTTATTTCCACCACTTTATATCCCCCCCATATGTGAGTTATTAACTGAAATGCTCTGTTGCAGCAGCCCTCTTGTTAGAAGGTAGAAACGAGCCGAGACCCAGACTTCTTGTTTATCACAGCATGAAAAGGGCCCTGGTTTATTCCTCTTTACAGCTCAGCCATCCTGACTCCAACTATTCACTGACAGTGGTTATTTCCTGCTAAACTATGACTGCATGTGTTAGTTTGCAGACCCTGAATGTAGGCTTTTACCTAGCTAGACTATGACTGCAGGTTCCAACAACAGATTCTAGCTGCAGACCAAGACTGACCTCACAGCAGTGATATTCTCACCCCAGAATTCTTCTTCATCATGATTCTTCCCTCAACAGCTAACCCACTCCCTTTTATCACACTTATCTTTATTGGCTATAGCTGTGACTCATCAGGGGCGAGGCTGTATTGGGTAATTAACACAGCTGTTACTTATCAGGGGCAAGGTCACCTGTATTCCCTTCTTCTACAGTGCTCATGAAATAAAATTGGGTAAAAGACTATATACTAGGAAAGTATGTTCTTGTACAGGGGAGTGAGCTGCAATTCCTGGCCTTAAGGAATTACTCAGCAGGATGGCAGGACTGTACTTCTATGAATGATTAATGTTCTCTGGGTCCCGCAAGTGTGCTGAAAGAGAAGGTGCTGTCATTTATCATGCCAATGCAATATAAAAGCATTCAAACATAGTGATGTAGTGAGGTGTTCAGAAGAAGACCATGTTGTGGTGAGTTCAGGTGAATAAACTGGTTAGAGAAAAGGGAGATGACTTCTCTCTCCTTTCTTATGGTGAAGGAAATGATATTTCATGGCTGATGATAATATCAGCCACTGAAGTCAAGTCATTTGAGAATGGTGCCTAGGTCCACAGCAATAGAAAACTGACAGAAATCTGTTCATATATTAACAGGTCTTGCAGGGATTGGAGGAGGAAGGACAGTGTGTGGCATAGGTGGATAAAAGTAATGTGATGTGATGAAAGTGGTAAATGTGGTAGATGTCAGTGAGAAAGAATAAAGGAAGCAAGTCTGAAATGAAATAATGAGAAGACAAAGTTATCAATGTCCTACAAATGATGTCTACTTTTCTAGTCAAGGTTTTTTTCCTGAAATAAGGAGCACAGATTTTTATATCACTGACTTTTTAGAACCTTTTACTGTTTGTGAGCCATAGTAACTACAAGGCAGGTAAGTGGTCTATAAAAGTTGTTTTAAGATGTATACACCATTTATGTTGAAGAGAGAGTTGGGATTGTCTTTTGCCTTCCTTAATGTCGTGGTCTTTACATTTTTGAAAGTTGTCGATCAATTCCCTCAGTCTTCCTTTTCTGGCTGTTCCATTTCTTCCAACCACTCTTTTGGTATGTCCTGATCAGGGCACATGCTTCACATAGACTCTTTCCAACCTGAGTGAAAATCAGCCCCTGTATCAACTCAATGATTTAGCTGAAGCTTTATCAGACTCAAGTAAAGCAGAAGGATTGCTTTGTATATCTTACAGATGACCCTCCTGTTTACACATTCCAGCATGTTGGGATTTTTTTTGCACATGATGTCTTTGGCTGACATTCAGCTTGTGACAATTCTAGATCCTGCAAAGCTCTTAAGTAGTCAATAATTTGCCACTCTGTATTTAAGCAGCTGAAATGCAGAAATGAATGTGGAACTTTTCATCTGCTTTTTTCAGACTATTCCAGTTTCCCAAAGTTTATTCAGAGTCTGATTCCTGTCCTCCAAATCACTTCCATCTTCTACGGGTTAGAGTCAGATGTAAATATACAAAGTACAGTCTCTATTCCACCATCCAAGTTAATAATGAAAATATTGAATAGAGCCAGACACAGGACAGACTCCTAGGAAATCCCTCACAATACATCCTTTTAATTTGATGGTTGACCACCGGTAACTAATTTCCTAGCACAGCTTTCTGGCCAGTTTTGCCTCCAACCTATGACTGCTCTTTTGTTACTGACTGGAGGTTATTCCTGTGAGCACCTGGTCTTTTGTCAAAAATGTTTTTTCCCCGTCTGCCATACTTGCAGGCTGGTTACCCCAGAAAAGAGTAGCAAGAACAGTGTCTGAGCAGTTTCTCTGGACCCTCAGACAGCCAATTAGTACAGTTGGGGTGCCTGTGGGCAATTTGTCTTTTCATTTTGCCAGTTAACTTTTATTTGGCATTCGAAAGAAATTTCCTCAGTGTTTAGGCTGTTTTTTTCATATACTGCTGCTGTCCTTCTCAAAGGAAAGAAAGTATTTGTCTGTCTAAGACTGAGCTAGTGATAAGCACAAAGATATTTTTTCTTTTCTTAGTCCTTGATGATTTTTTTCCTTAATATTGATATTTTATTAACAGCTTCATTATCCAAAAAAGCATGTAAAGAAAGGCTATGTGAACTCAGATAACTCAAATAGATTTTGGGTTCGAAGCCTCAAATACATGTTTTTAACTCTGGTGGCTCAGGTAAAAAATTAATTTTGTGGAAAAATAGAAGAAAGCTTTTTGCTTGGAAAAAAAATTAACCATGTGTAATACTATATTTTTTTGCTCTTCATCTCTTTTTTTTACAAACTTGCCAATAATTTCTCTGGATGTTTTAAAGTTCTGAATTGAGCTCTACCCTTCAAGAAATTAATATACCCCATAAGTTAAGGACAGCACTTCTCAGAGAGGACTGACAAAAAATCATCAAAAGTGTGGATATGGTTTGGGGGTAATAGACATTACCAAAGGTCAGAATGTTGCTGTAAACATTCAGAGCAAGTGGAAAAAAACCTTTTAGATATTCAAAGATGTACTCCCCTGAAGGTTGGATCAAGGCATTTTAACTCATCTTTCACAAGTGGAGAAGATGTGAGGTGAAGAGAGATATTCTGAGATATAGTTTAGGAGTCACTCACAACTTACAGAGCAGCCTGTATGAACACAGCCTGCTCCATGTCCCACCTTCAGAAAATAAGTGTTTGTGAAATGACTTTTTATTTAGGAGGAGGACCTCAGATCTTGCAATTACAACATTTTAGATGTCAAAAGCCCGGATGGATAAGTGTGAAGAACATTTTGAAAAAGGAATCTTTCAGATACTGAAGTTTAAATTGCATATTGAATGAATAATCCACTCTAGAAATGTGGAAAATATTTAGTGAACAGCTGGAGTGACTGCAGTCAATTCATCGCTCTTTTAACATGGGATAGAGGTCAGCAAATGCTAACTATGTTTAAGTGGGGATATGAAAATGAGTATAATCAAGAATTTTTAAAAATATAAACCATCTGATTAAAGCAAGAGAATTAAGGGATAATTTTCCAATATCAGAAGCTAAGCTAAGAGATAATTAGGAGAGCAAAAATATGAATTTTGAACCACTGAGAACATTTCAGCTATCAGCAGAACACACAATAAGGCTAACACAAGCCTTAGCTCCAGTTTTAGCAGAGTAGGGGACCGACATATTCATTTTCACCCCAGGCAGTACAGTCCTTCTCTGCAGCCAGGGAAGCAGCTGCCATGTTCCCACTGCTGGAGAAGTGACATTCTGCAAACATCCTGCCGCATTTTGCTGCAAAAAGGAACAGTCAGCGCTGGGACTTTAAGGCATGAACCCTCATCTGGGCTGTGAACACCAGCAGGATACGCCTGCCTGGCTGAAACTGATTCCTCTCTGACATTTTTACTGTATTTTATTATGGGCTTTCCTGTTCTGTCTCCACAGTAATTTGGCCCTAAGTGAGTAATAGAGAGGTTTGCACAAAATAGCAGAGTTGTAGATCATCACCAACAAAAATAATAAAAGCACTTCTATCATCTTTAATTTCCAATCAATGAACAAATGAGGTTATTGGCTGAATAAGGGGTAGAGGATTGTCAGGCTTTTTAATTCAACCATTCTTCTGGTCTGACTCAGCTGTCAGAGCTGACTTGAAGGGAATAGTAGAGACAACACACAATCTGAGTTGTTAGAGGGCAAGGAAATCTATAGAATGAAAGCAATGATTATGAGTTCCCAAGAACATTGATATGCTAAATCTGTAGTGAGAAAGATATCTTGGATAAGACTTTTAAATAAATTCAAGATTTTTGTAGAAAAATTAGCTTTTCAGGCCCACCAGAAAAGCTTGCATTTGAAATGTTGGCTGCTTGGATACACCTCACCTACAGGAATTGTCTTGTGTGAATTTTGGTTGCTAAGGATGCTATTGCAAACAGACAGAATATCTATTGGAGCCTGGAACAGGCTGCCTGCTATTTCTGGTGGAGCGTGGAGTAGCCTGTTCTTGTTTGTTTATTATTGCTTTCATAGCAAGGTATCAGTTCCTGTAACTGGCAAAGTAATCTGTTTTGGATGAAGTCTCTTCCATTTCTGGTGGGGGGATTTGGGATAGTTCATTTATTTACCAGATTTATCTAAAAAATAAGAGCAGACAGAGTTTCCCAGGCTCAGGATTTTTCAGGTTTAGTTCGCAGAAGCTCCAAAAGGCATATTCAGACATAGCAGATTATTACTGACAGTCAAATTGGGGCAGCACAAAGCTCAGCAACAGTGTGCCCAGCAGGATGAAGGCAGCAATCATCCTCCTGGCAGCGCCTGGGACTGCTGAGGCCACACCTCAAATTCTGTGATCAGTTTTGGGCCCCCCACTGGAAGGAGGACATCAAGGTACTGGAATTGAGGTGTCCAGAGAAGGGCACTGGAGATGGTGGAGGGTCTGGAGAACAAATTCTACAGCTGAGGGAGTTTAGGTTGTTTAGCCTGGAGAAAATGAATCTCAGGGAAGGCTTTATTGCTCTTTACAACTACCTGGAAGGAAGCAGTGGTGAGCTGGGCGTTGGTCTCTTCTCCCAAGAAACAAGCAATAGGACAAGAGGAAATGGCCTCAAGTTGTTCCAATGGAGGTATGGACTGGATATTAGGAAAATCATCTTCAGGAAAGGTTGATCAAGCATTGAAACAGGCTGCCCAGGTGTATTGGTTTTTGGAGGTGGGGGGCACACAGAGACAAATTCCATGAGAAGCTGCTGGAAGCTTCTACCACGTTCAGCGGAGCCAATGACTGACAGCTCTGA
>VXBN01001094.1:337102-353547 GCA_013397395.1 Sinosuthora webbiana | reverse complement strand
TAGAAAAGAGAAGGCAGATGAATCACAGTACATGTAGCTGGTGTCTGAGAATTTGAAAGCCTCTGAAACCGTATGAGAAGCGGGAAGTTGCTTGGGGAAGCTGTGGATGAAAACTGTTTTCTCAAAAAGTGTACAACTGAAATCAAATAAAATGTGATAATCCTGACTGGATTACTCATTTTATACAAATATCACTAATACTTTTTGCATTTTAATGAAACAGTAGGCTCTATATTTGCTACAAATTTGTGCAGTTCATGCCACAGTGTATGGTGCATACAAAGATGAGGGCTACAGATGCTAGAGGAAACCATAAAAAAACCCCCATAAATATTAAAATAAAATAAATGCTTTTTGTAAAAATGGAATGAACAGAGCCTGTATTTAAGGTTTTTTTTGAACATTTTTTGCTCTGTCAAGGCAGTGCATTTCAAACATTCCAGAAGTTAAGACAAATAATCTGAAGTGTTACTAGGAAACATTAGTACTAGTATTACATATATTGTGACTGGTACTGATTTTTAATATATAAACTAATGTAAATGTTATGTTTTAGCATTGATGAACACGTCGCACTAAATTCTGTGGTCAGAAAGGTTGTCTTTGGGGAGAAGGGAATGAGATTTAGCATAATCATTCTTCTGACTATAAATGTGTTTTCCCAAATTTCATAATTTTTGGTGGAGCTATGTCATGTTGAAAATTTGTCTTTGGTCTTAAATCTATTCACACTCTACAGATTCCATCAATATTTCTGCCTTCTGTGGGGTTTTTGTTTGGTTGGTTGCTTTTTTCCCTTACTCCATAGCTAAATTTAGCATAATAATTTTCTGAGGCATGTGATTTTTTTTTTCAGAATTATTCTAATTTCAGTGTTGCTTAAAATGCTAGTCACTGGAAAAAAATATGCTGAATCTTTAACATACAAAGCAGCATGAAGATGAGTGAAAAAGTTGTCTTTCACTAGGCATAAGGCATGTTGTTTTAAATTAAAAAAAAGGGAATTTTCCAACTAAGAGTCTGTGAAACTGTGACTCTATTGCCTTTATTAAAATNTTGAGCTAAGGATTGTGTATAGGATACGCTGAAATATCTGAACTACCCTTGTGGAGCAAGTGACAATAATATCTAAAGACACATAGCAGACAAGAAATATGTAAGTTATGATATAAGTTACTATCTTGTTTGGATGAGAAAGAATGCTAGATGCAGTTTCCCAACTGGAGAAACTTTCTAAACACATATTTTTTTGTAGATATGAAAGGGATTTCATTCTCCAATGCTCTTTATTAATCATGAGAATATTCTTTTTTAATCACAAGAAATATGCAGAGGGTCTCAATGAACCTCACCAGTGCCTCTTGCACCTACCACTTTTTAATAATCGGCAGATGTAGCTGCCCTTAAGACTTTAGATACATGACAGTATATTTTTCATGGGAAGCCTTGGAATTAAAAAAATCCTCTCCTTCTTTATTTTCACTATGTCACATTTATGCTTGAGATATTTTCCATATTTTCTTAGCAGATTAGTTTTTTCTTAAAAGCTGAATTTTTTGAGATAGGTTTCATTATGCATTTAAATTTCCACTAATTTCATGTGTAATGTAAAGATATTTTCTTTTTTCCCCCTTTTTTCTTGTGTGTCTGTGGTTCATCACTGCAGAATTTTCCAAAAAGAAAGGAGAAGTTTGAGTTTCACTGCTTAAACTTTGTGACTTCCCTTGCTCTTACAGACAAAAGCGATTTTTTTAAGGGTATACTACACTGGAGAAGTACAGAACTAAGGACTGACATAGAAATAACTCATCCTGTAATTCTAATTGTGTCCTTGAAACTGTTTTCCACTAAAACAAAGCAGTGTTTTATGTTCATACCACCTGCATTCAGATACCTTGTAGAAGCACTGAGGGAAAAAAAAAATTATATATGAATTGAACTCCCATACAAGTGTTGAAATCCACTTGAAGTGATTGTAAATATATTAATTTTCTTTTTAAAAGAAAACTTATCCCCTTTACCTAGCTTGCAAGACTCTTCCCTCTTCTTCAACACTGACCAGGGTGAATGCTCCGAAAGAAGCAATAGTGAATGTTCACACAGCTACCATATCAGGAAAAAAGGTTGTGATTTCCCAAATTTTATGTTTTATTATGCATTTTCATGAGATTTTGCTTTTTAACCACTAATGTATTATTCAGTATTTCCCATCTACTATTCATTATTATCTTATTAAAATTTTCAGTCTTCATATTAGGGAGCAGAAACAATAAATAAAAAATGCATGTGGGAATCAGAATTCATGTCTGACTGATTAATGAATAATAAAGGAAGAAGGCATCATAAAAATCACCAAGGCCTGCTAAAGAATATTCATTAAATTATTACCTCTCTTCTCTGAAAATCTCCCTTTCATCAAACCAAAACTGCGATTTAACTAATCTGATAACCAGAAGGGAAAAATACCATAATAGATACTTTTTGCATTGTACAGAATATAAATAATGTAATACTACATTGTGTAATTCATATAAACACTTAAAAAATTTGGGAATTATTCCTAGAATCATATCACTTATTTTTAGGGAGGCCTGTCCTTTCTGAACCTTCACATTAGCCTGTCTCAGACCCCTGTAGGGGAAATATCACTCATTCCTATTATTTGTCCAGTATATCACTCAGATCTTATAGTTTATTGATCATAGTGTTTTATGAGGGCAAAAAGAAAATGTAATTAGTTCAATAACTCATACAGAACATGCTAATACATTCTGTAACTATGTAATAGAATAAAATAACTGAAAAAATGTTACTAACCTATTCCTAGAGTTTAAACTGCTTACCAACTAGTCAATTAAATACCATATCAATACACTGAAGAATATACAGAATAAAATAATACACTTTGCTGAAAGTTCTTTTAGTGTAAAATAAAAACATTTCTTCTGCTTTTGAAAAATAAAAGCAAAGCCAACACTTGAAGTTGGATGTTCAGCAAACATGCTGGAGATCTGCTATGATAAGAGTGAACCTACCTTTTATTTACCATAAAGAATTAACCACAGTGAATTACTGAGATTTTTTCTATCCAAGCATTGCTTGCAGTCAAAAGATATGGCTTCCAGATGGGTGGAAGAAACTTGTGAGCACAGATATCTATCTTTCAGAACACAGGCAAGAGCAGCCTTTGATTTAGGCTTTCCACCCCAAACATAGTGTGATATTGGTATAACTGAACCTTTTTCACTGGCATTAGAATAGGATTATGGCAGGTGAAAATACTTATATGTAGCTAAGCAGAATTTCATCCTGTTAATGCTCAGTAGTGACACAGAAAGTAATTTTGAGAGAGTACAATGTTTCTGTTGAAGATTATGTGCAACTAGCCCTTGGTAATTAAGTTTAGCAATACCAATTTGATCTACTCATAGTCACTTGATGACTACAGCTCTATGGAAACTCAGTCCCTTTGTTGGTATTTTCACTTGGGTGGTGGGTTTGCAGATGGGCTTAGGAGAGGATGTGCATTTAAGAATCTATTACCTCCCTATGCAAGCAGTAAGTTGGTCAATTAATTTGATGAAAACTTTTTCCTGTCTGAGAGTATAACAATTTTCCTAGTTAAAATTTTTCATTAAAAATCCTACATACCGTTTTCATGCTTTTAAATAAAGTGGGATGAAACATAAATCAATTGTTTATTTACATTCTGTATAATTCATCATATACAAAGGTATTAGTTCATATATATACATATACATTCATCATAACAAAGGTATTAGTTCTACCATGCACATGTTTGAAAGACTCTGGGCATATTTCAAAGTTTTATTTGCATACTTTTTTCTTCATAAAAGGTTTCTAAAGAAAAAACCTTAATAAAAATTACAGCTCCTTACTACATAGAATTGGAGAAATAATTAAATGCCTTTACTACATTTCTATTAATGCCTTACATAAATTATTTTTCATTAAAATATTGAAAATTTGTTCCTGGAATATTCAGCTTATTGAACCAGATTTGAAATGTTTCACTGTGTTACAAAGTTCTCAACATAGTAGTTTGCTTTTAATTATAGCTCTTTTTCTTGTAAATGTCATATTGTCACCCATTTTAGAAAAAAAGCCACAATGATGGAAAGATGACAGGAAATACTGGTATCAACTTTAACCCCCAAATATTGCAGGTCAGAAAATTAATTATAAGCAAAGAAAATGTGTAGCTACATTTTCTTTCAAATTCTGAGCAAGGGGTTAATCTCCTGTATATAGCAATTAGAAAGTACCCCAAATGGTCTAATCACTGTCAAGAATCCAGTCCTTTGAACAATTTCATATTTTCTCTCTCTTGTGATAATACCAGTTAACTGAAGATCATAGCTAAAGCTCTAAACAAGAATTCTGTTCTAATCTGGAGTTGCTATGCAATTTAGCATACCCTAAGAAGAACTGCACTTCAGAGAGTTATGGATTCAGAGTAGAGGTACCAGGACAGGGCAGAGATTCATTTGGGCCCCAGAGAGGAAAAAAAAAAAAAAAAATTCTAAAACTAAAGGAACTGAAAAACTGAAAATCTTAGTATCAAGTTTATTCAGAGTGAAGTAAAAGTATAGTCTTCAACCTCTCCATTCTTCAGTGATTCAAACCCACAGCTTTACTTTTCCAAGCTCTGCTAATGTTTCTTGGGGTTATGTATCTACCTATGACAATTTACTTTTATTTTACTTTTTACTTTTAAAATATACTTTTACTAGGGATTAAATATAAAAGCAAAAGTTTCAACAGGTTTTCTGCATCTTCAGGATTTTGTGTGATGATCTTCAGTGCTTTTCTTTTGCATTACTATAGTAAAAAGGTGTATGTGGAGGGTGATCACAGAAACTGGGGAAACGTGGCATTATCACAGACTTCACAAAGCCCTGTCTGAAGACTGTCATGCTCTCTGAGTAGCTACTCATTGTTAGTGATTTTGAATATTGGAAAAAAAAAGCATAGCAGTGGAGGAGTGAGAGAGCAGAAAGAAACTCTTTTATGCTGGACAGGCATTCTGTAGAATCACAGAATGTTTTGCTTTGGAAAGGACCCTAAAGGTCATCTAGTTCCATTAAAGTGTAGTAGTTGGGGTTTATTTTAAATCCAGGATAAAATTTTTAACAAAAGATGTTTTCTTTTTCTCTTAGCTGTTGAAGTTATGAACCATACAATAATTCTTAGCCACTGCATAGCCATTTCTTTCAATCTTAGATAGTTAGATACTCCTGAGTTATTTTAATGTATCATTAAAATATGTAACATTCTGACATTAATTTATAACCAAGAAAGAAGATCAGGAAAAATGCAGCATGAGTAGCCAGCACCATCTTAGAAAATTTTTCTGAGACAAAGGAAGGGGAAATGTTAACAAAGAGTTTTCTTTCCCATCTTCCTTTTTCTAGAGAGAGAAATCAGCTGCCTCAGATGGAGGAAATTAAAAAAAAATAAGTGACAGTATTTCAGTATTTAATTTTATTTTTTTTCCTTTCCTCTTATACTCTTGATTGAATTATGATAGGCTGAACATGAGAAGGTTGCGTGGAGAGCTCATAGCAACATTCTAGTCTCTGAAGGGAGCCCACGGGGAAGCTGGAAAGGGATTCTTTATCAGAACTGTAGTAATAGGACAAAGAGTATTCGGGTACAAACTGAAAGAGGCAAAATTTAGGTGGGATATTAGGAAGGAATTCTTTACTGTGAGTGTGGTGATATACCAGAACATCTTCTCCAGGGTGTTTGTGGATGCCCCAACCCTGGTAGTGTACAAGGCCACGTTGGATAAGGCCTTGAGCTGATGAAGTGGAAGTGTCCAAAGTGTCCCTGCCCATGATAGAGGAAGTTGAGACTACCTGATCGTTAAGGTCCCTTCTAACCCTTAATATCCTATGATTCTATGGTTCTATATCTGAAGTGTAACTGTTCACTGCTATTTTGATAAAGGTATTTAGCAGCTGAATTTAGAGTTTAGGATACAATTCAACCTCCTAAAGGACTTTCCTAAAGGTCTGGTCCCTGATCGTTATCATGGTGTAGATGGATGTAGACAGTCTGAAGGAAAGTATCTGAGAGATAGAATTAGGTTTTTCATTATGACTAATTTCTTTCTTCTATAGAACATATCTTTATCACAAAAGTTGCAGATGAGAACACATTAATTTTAATACTGCTCAAAAGTGAAAGATAACCATATCAAAATATTATAGATATTGACTTTATTAAATATATTAAATAAAGGGGAATCCACACAGCCTACATTCAATCTCCAGGAAGACTGTGGAGCAAAATCTCTTACAAACTTGCTCTACACACCTCAGGGACAAGAAGGTGAAATGGAACAGCCAATGTCTTTATTGAGGACAAATCAAGTCTGCCTCACCAAACAGTGTGTCTGGCTCTGTGGCAAAAGGAAGACCAGTGAATGTTTCATGCTTTAGCAATTGGCTTCAGTCTCCTTATCACCAGATTAGTGGCTGGATAAGTCTCCGTATCACCAACGGCTGGATAAGTGGAAGTTAAAGGTGGTTTGGAAAACAGACTTGACAGCTGGCCGTGGTCACTGCTGTTATCACTGGTACAAAGTTTAGCCAACATCCAGAAAATAGAAGCAACCCTCAGTCAGAAATCAGTGTTGAGACCAATACTGTTTAAGTTTTCATTAAAGACATAAGTGATGGGACAGGGTAGAAGTTTGCAGATGACACCAAACAGGGGAGGGCTGGGCAGTCAGCATGCTGGAGGACAGGGCTGTTACCTAGAGCAACCAGGACAGACTGAAATAATAGACGGACTGGAACAAAAACAAATGGAAAGGCTTGCAAGCCTTGTATCTGGGCTGTGATAATTAAAGATAGAGCCAGAAGATCTAGAAGAGTGATCTTTCACTCCTGTTTGGCACCTGTAAGACCTCACCCAGAGAGTTGTGTCAAGACTGGACAACTCCAGCACAAAAAGGAGTCTTCTCTGGACTTGCCAAAATGCCAATATCATTAAGGGTCTAGACAGAACATGTGAGGAGAAGCTTGGAGAGCTGATGAATCTGATCAGAGGATACAGAGAAGCTGGACCTAAGGGTGGTTAAACACCAGAACAGGTTGCCCAAGGATGCTGTGGAATCTCCATCCTTGGAGGTGCTTGAGACTTGATGGGAACAGAATGTGGAACCCCGGAAGATAAGGAGCTAATGTCTCAAACACTGATAGCTGGATGACAGTGGAGCCAACCAAGGACTGCTGGTAATAATAGATAAGGTTTGCTGGTAATAACCCAGGAGTTTTGGTATTATTATGCCATGAAAAAAGCTCAAGTTGTGATTGGAGAAAGGGGGTATGTGAAGGTAGGCAGCATTTTCTGGGACAAATTCTTTTGTTCTAGTCCCCAGAGGTAGAATATGGTACAAGCCATGGAAGGGATGTCACACTGAGAGATTACTGAACAGCAATTAGTAAGGCAGTGAAATGGATTTGTGCTGGTTACACCATTCATACATACATAGTCATGTAAAGATAGTGTCCATCCTGACTATTTGAACCTCTATACTGCAGTTTGCAGGCCTGCAAAGGAAAATGACAGCTCTTTAAGAGAAAGCACCCCCATCTATAAGTGGGACAGAATGGGTGCTAAGCATGTGTGCTTCCTCTGTAAATGCTGTGTGACATGCTGATTTTCCAAGACAGATGTATATAAATACGCTTACTAAGTTTATGGAAAATGGCTGTGAACCTCATGTTTTCCTTGTTAAAAATACAGCTATTAATACTGCTTATGAAAAATGTAGCAAGGACAGAATAATAAAAATGTTATCAAAGCTGCTGGGAAACACTTGTGCAAGGGAAAGGTACAGATAACAAATGCTGTCAGTCTTGGCAGATGGAGCTTTATTATATGCAGCAATAGGTTTGTCTTGCCTGTTTCACCATGTGGCATTTCAATAATTTGCTACTAGGAAAAGGTTTTATTATACATCTCTTCTCCCACACATGTTCATAGTACCCAGAGCAATCAGTATTCAGTCTACTGACTCTCTTGTTTCAGCTGGTATTTTGGAACACGGGTTTTTAGACATCCCCAAATGGAAAGGAAGGGACAACAATAGACAATATTTCCATACCTATCGTTTTTCCTTGCTTGATCACAGCACATTGCAGAACCATTAATATGAATATAAATAGTACTTTCAACCTGAGAAGTTTGCCATTGATACAACTCAGCTCATAGTTGAGAGTTACACAGCCAAAGACACTTTCAACAATTCTGATGCAAATATTCCACATAAGGAGCAAAAAGAAAGAAATAATAGCACAGAATAATATAGCACTGATACTGAAGAGATCTTTATATTAATTGAGTTATCATTTCTCCTGCTAGTGTAATGAAATCCCAGTAGCTATGATATGAATTCTTAATATGCATCTGAAAAAGTTCATGTTCATTTTCTAATATAGTTCAATCATGGTAGGGGCAAAGGACAGAGACCTAGAATAAACAGCACAGTACTGAAAATAACTGAAATAGACTACAGTGATACTGACTCACTTTTTATCTTGGCACAAAATTCTTGTTATAGTGAACCTCACCATTCTCTAAGTGCTGCCTTTTGAGAGGAACTTATTCATCCTTCTGAAGCTGAACAGCTTTTTGGTTGTACAAAGTGTTGGTTGTTCAGATAAAGTGTGTCATAACCCATATGCTAATTATGTTCTTAGGTGTTTATTTGATATCTATTTAAAAATGTAAAATGAAAACCCACTTGAAACAGGCAGATAAATACATAGATACTCCATAAAATTGCTTTTAAGTGTTAACTCCATGTGCCAATACATTTTATAAAAAAAAGTGATATATCTGCATGTGAGATGAGTTTAATGCTTAATAACTGTTTTATATCAGACATCAGCCAATATTTTCCCTATTATAAATACTTAGAAATAAACAGAACACCTATAAAAAATATAAGACTGATTAATCTTATTTAGATCAATCATAAGGTGCAGACCCATACATGATATAAATGCATTGAAAAGGTAGTCAAGAACTGAGGCTTGACTTGTTCTTTGTCAGGGTTACGTTATAGGAGCTGGGTTTCCAAACTAAACTGCATTTCAGCACCTAACATAAAAATTTCTCTGGGATTAATTTTTTTCCTGTATTTTCTTGCTTGTCTCTAGTAACCTCAGCAATAGGATTTGTCTGATAAATTTTTGGCCTTTTATGATGAGTTTAAAGCATTTGTGGGTAAGGGAAAAGCAACAGGTATCATTTTGCTGGACTTGTGCAAAACATTTGACACTGTCCTGTGTGGCATCCTTGTCTCTGAAACGAAGAGATATGGATTTGATGGATGGATGGATAAGGAATTAACTGTATGGATAAGGAATTAGCTGTATGATTGCAGTCAACAGCTCAGTGTCCGAGTGGAGACCAGTGACAAGTCACATTCCTCAGGGTCAGTGATGTTATGTAACATCTTTGTTAGCAACATGGACAGTGNTTCAAACACAGCAAAATCCCCTACGATGTAACATCTTTGTTAGCAACTTGGACAGTGGATCGAGTGCATACTCAGCAAGTTTTCTGATGACTCCAAGCTGTGTAGTGCAGACAACACATTGGAGGGAAGAGATGCCATCCAGTGGGACATAGACTAGAAATGTGAGCCCATGGAAATTTCATGAAGTTCAACCAAGCCAAGTGCAAGTTCTGCATCTGGGTCGCATCAACCCAAAATACAAATGCAGGCTGGGTAGTGAATGGACTGAGAGCAGCCCTGAGGAGAATGGATTGAGGGTGTTGGTTGAAGAAAAGCTCAACAAAACCCAGAAATGCATCCTCACAGCCCACAAAGACAGCTGTGTCCTGGGCTGCATAAAAGGTAGTGTGGCCAGCAGATGAAGGAAGGTAATTCTTTCCCTCGACTCCGCCCTCCTGAGATCTCACCCAGAGTGCTACATCCAGCTCTGCAGTCCCCAACACAAGAAAGACATGGATACATTGTAACAAGTCCATGGGAGGGCCACAATGATCAGAGGACTGGAGCACCTTATTGTGGCAACAGTAGAGATGGTCTGGTCTGGATAAAAGCAGACTCCTGTGAAACCTTACAGCACCCTTGGGCACCTAAAGAGGTTTACAAGAAAGTTGGAGCAGGAATTTTTACAAGTGCATGTAGTAGTAGGACAAAGGGCTTTAAACTGAAAGAACACCTTAGTTATAGATTAGATATTAGAAAGATATTATTTGTGATTGGGATTAGATTGTGATTAGGGTGAGTGTGGGATAAGAACTAGGCAATCTTTTATGTTACAACACAAATCATTCTATAATTGTATTATTACAAGAATAGTTGAATTTTGCTTTATGAAGAATAGAGTCTTGATCTAGGCTACTCCCAATGAGGAATGGGAGGAAAAGGGAGCAGGTAGAATGAGAAATGAAAAGCATTGCAACAAAAACCCTGAAGAGTCAAATTTACAAGTGTTTCTGATTACAGGGAAATGAGACTGCCAGAGGCAGCAACACCTGCTGCCACTGGGAGCAAGAGTCCCTACATCTGTGCCTTGCTTGAGCAGACTTATTTTGCCAATTTTTTTTTTTTTTTCCCACACACCGAGCAAATGAAAAAGCCCCCAACTCACTATAGAAGAGGCTGTTCTGTTTCCATTCACCTGTAGCAGTGAAACCAGTTCTGGGCTCCCCAGCACAGGATGGACATTAACCTGTTGGAATGAGTCCAGAGAAGAACCACAAAGATGATTAAAGGGATGGAGCACCTATTCTGTGATGAAAAGTTTGTTCAACCTGGAAAAGAGAGGGCTACAGGGTGACCAGTAGCTGAAGGGTGCCTAAAAGAAAGATGAAGAAGGATTTTTTACAAGAGCAGGTAGTGACAGGACAAGAGGGAATGGCTTCAAACAGAAAGAAGGTAGGGCTAGATTAGATATTAGGAAAAATTTCTTTATTGTGAGGGTGGTGAGGCAGTGCAACGGGTGACCCAGAGAAGTTGTTGTTGTCCCATCCCTGGAGCAAGGCCAGGTTGGATACAGCTGTGACCACTGGTCTAGTGGAAGGTGTCCCTGTCCATGCCAGAGGGATTGGAACTGGATGATCTTTAAGGTCCCTTCCAGTCCAAACCATTCTATGCTTACATTTCTTGGAGTCTCTGTATATAACTATTTACAATGACGATGTTTATCTAGTTGAGTATAAAAATGTTTCTCTCACACTGGTAAAGTAATAAAATTATTTTAAAACTCCTCAGTGGAGAAACTTGTTGTTTAGCTTGGAGAAGAGAAGGCTCAGTGGTGATATTATTGCTCTCTATAACTACCTGAACAGAGGCTCCAGCCTGGAGGATGTCAGCCTCTCCTCCCAAGCTACTAGCAATAAGGATGTGAGGACACAGTCTTAAGCTGCACCAGGGGAGGAGGTTCAGGCTGGATATTAGGAGGAATTTCTTCACAAAATGGTGATTGGTTATTGGAACGGGCTTCCCAGGGAGGTGGCAGAATCACCATACCTGGGGGTGTTTAAGGAAAGGCTGGACGTAACACTTTGGTATATTGACATGGTGGTGTTGAGTCAAAGGTTGAACTTGATGATCTCACAGGTCTTTTTTACCTAATTGATTCCATGATTCTGAAAGACATACTCCCAGTTAAGCATAAAGCCAAGATATTCATTAGTTATTATCAAATTTTACATGTTTCAGAGAAGTCTTATCTTGAGAGTTTTAATAACTAATAATAATTTTAGCAACAAAATATACTTTCAATGATATAACTGTTCAAATTTGTATTATAAAAAGATGCCAGCAAATTTGTTTTCTGTATTTTTTTCAACCTGTCATCACTGAAATGTTTCACCAAGTTGTATTTGAGAGATTAAGGACCCCAGGCATCCTCAAGATCTGTTTTCCAGCTAAAGTAAACAAGATGTATCATACATAAATCTATTAAGTTAATCTTAAAAACATTTATATACCCCCTGGTCATCTTAAGTGTTTCTCTTTGTATCTCTTCTGCTCTCATTTAATCTTTCTTGAACATATGCAACTGATATTAAACAGCCAATTTCAAATCAGAGCTAATGTCTTTCATGTACAATGGCACTCATACTTTTCTATGTCTGCAGGAAAAACTTCTTTTGGTACATTACCTGCTTTCTTTAGAGTTCTGAAACATATTGTCACTCACAGTGGACTGTTGCCCAGCAAGGTGACTCTCCATTCCAAACTGATCAGGCACATGTAGAAAAATATTTGGGGTTAAATGCCCCAAACTCTGAACCTGCACTTTGTCAAACTGAATTTCATACCACTTCTATTGCTCCAAGATCAATCCTAAACATCATTCTTGTATGTCTTTGTAGTATTGTGGTAGTTTGGGAAGGAAGTGATTTTCTTCAAGAAAGTTATAGCAAACCCAATCAGAATTTAGGTTTGAATATTAATGTTTGGTATAGCCCTTAGAAAGATGACACACCTCTGGGGAACACACAGGGTTAAAATCAGGGATTTCCCAGGGAAATCACTCTTTCTTCCGGGATTTGAGAGAGGTAAGCTAGCCTGGCTCCCTGCTTGCTGCAGAGGGTCAGGGCTGCCAGGTAGGGGGAGGAGAAGAGAGAGGGCCCTGTCTCAGCTGGATCAGGCTCAAGCGGCTGCTAAACATCCTAAGAGGATGTTTAGCACACTAAAGGCACGGCCTGGGAGGCCTGCCCAGGCCTGCCCAGGCCCCAGCCGCTGCTGCCACCACCAGCCTGGGCTGAGGGAGGTGTCCACCAGGCCCCTGATAGCAGCTCCTGGCCTGAGCTGGGCCAGGCCCACCCCAGTGACAGCAAGGGGTGGGGGAAGTGTCCATCCTGTCCTGGCCGCTGAGATCCCTGATCGCTGCTTCCCTGGGCTGCTCTGATCTCTTGGCATGAGTTCTCCGCACAACATCAGTGCAGCTTTGAAATCCAACACCATGAGCCGCAGCCTAAGAGGGAGAGACCCAGGCAAAAATTTAACTCTTTCACTGCACAGATAAAGCTTGAAAAGCACTAACCATTCTCTGAGTGAGAGAAAAGCCAGAGTGAGAGACATGTAAAGAGACACTATGAAGATATTGGGGTCAGTTAAAGCGAAGTTACATCTTAGATGAGGAGAGATGAGAAGATGGCTTGGTTTTAGGCTGAAAGTCTGTTATGAGCCATAGTAATGGACTGTAATAGACTAGAGTATCCCTTTAAATTGTGGAAAATTATGCATTGGGGAGATGATAAGTTTCTTGAGATTGTGGATTGGTGCAAAGGTTTTTGTGATGGACTAAGTGAATATTGAAGTAGCTATGATCCTATGAGAAGCTGTGATTCTTTGAGAAGTTTGAACAGAGAGAAAGAGATTGGATGAAGATGAAGTTTCTGCCCCTAGGAAAAAAGAAAAGAGATCACTGTTCCATGAGATGAAGAAAATCCTTCTATTTTGGAGCTGTTTATCTCTAAAATGATACCCCAGGAGTGTCCATGACCCATATGCAGCTGGAAGGAAAGCTGTCACATGGGAGGGCCGCTACAAAAGCAGCTTCCTGGGCAGCTGTTTTTTTGTGAGAATTAAAACCCACAAGAGAACTGTTCTATGTTTCAGTGGGGAAATTTCAGACTAAAAGGTACTTCTCTCTCTAAATGAACTGATGAAAGACTATTTTATGGTTGGTAAACTGACCAAGAGTTCCAGATTTTGTCTCTTTATGTTGTTAGTGGGAAAGTGAATAGTTGTGGGGGGAGGAGAAGTGTTTTGAAGGTTTAATTTTGATTCTCATTATTTTCTTTCATTGTTTTACTAAACCTATCTTTGTATCTTTAAAGTTTGAGCCTGCTTTGCTTTTCTCCTTATCCTATCTCACAGCAGAAAGAGAGTAAATAATTCTAGGATACACTCAAAACACTGCGCTAAATTTGGAAAACCAAAAATGATGAACGTGAAACTACTACAAGTATTCAGAGCTCTTTCCTTCATGATAGTGATATTCATGAATATACTCCTAATATATTGGATAAAGAAGCTTGTTGCGGTGCATGTTGCAGTCGAATTTCATCTCAACCCTGTATCATGTATCAGATTCCTGTGTATTGTCCTTCTGTCTTGGTCACTCCCTCCTTACCTGGTATTGGTTATGGNCTTTCTTCTTCCACGCCGAGCTACGCTTCAGCCTGAGGTTCAGACCCTCAAACCCAAGGATATAAACTTTCTATTGGGCTGGTGATTCCGGACATCACCATAGAAGCTGATCAAAATTTTGACTTAAAACAAAGACTGACCTCAAACCCAGTCTTTAGTCTATTCAAATAGCATTATTCCCTGCTAATGATTCCATTTTTAAAGCTCTCCATTGCCAAAATCCCCTTCATATGGCTGTACCTAGCTCTGTCTTCCCCAGCTTAATAAATGCATCTCCTTCACTGGTATATCAAATGCTTGACTGAAGTTCAAAGAGATGTAATTTGTGAATTTCCTCTGTTAAAAGACTGTCAGTGAAAAAAAAAATCTCTTAGGTTAGTTTCAACATTTGCTAAACTGCTACTATATTAATTATATTATATTATATTATATTATATTATATTATTTATGATGTGATATGATTTGCAATTATATTATATGCCATTTTTCTTTTAGGACAATTACAGACATTCTCCCCTTAATGATATGTAGGAATGATTAATATTCCATCCTCTTCCTACACGTACACATTACTTTGCTATATTTCAGTCTGATAGCACCCTTCTTTTCCAAAAACAATTATTAAAAATACTCATTGCAGGATCCACCACTTCAAAATTGTTGTTTTAAAAAGAAATCCAACTGTAATATAGAATTCTAGAATTCTAGATAGATAGATAGATAGATAGATAGATTCTATCCAGTCCCCTCAGTCCACAGAGGGTCATGTTTTTCCCCTCAGTTGCAGCTTCTCCCACTTTTATATCCTAATTTTCGTGTCAGTGTATAAGTCTGAAATAAACAACTTGCCTAATTGAAGGCCAAGCATTAACATCATCCTAAATCTAATTCTTTCTTCAAACCAACTGGCTTCTTCTTTACTCTGTTTTTATATACCACTAACTGAAAAATCTCCAAAGATTTTTTTTAATATTTGCTGCTAATCTAACTCAACTAAACTTCAGGAATTCTCTGTTCATCTCTGAACTTACTGACTTTTAAAATGTGTTTTTTTGTAATCAGCAAAGATTATCACAGTCTTTGGAATCAGCTTCTATCATAGTTCTCCCATTTCTTAAACAGCAATAAGGAATATATATATTGATTTTTCTTTACAAGTGACATTAAAACTGTATACATTTGAACTATATACATTGATGGAAAAAAAATCAAACACATTTTGAAGCACCAAGCTGTAATGGTCTGCCTGAGCATTTTTGGCATCTAGGCAAATTTGGCATTTTATACAAAAACATTAGCACTATTAGTATAAAGAATTCCAAATATTTACATTGGTACACTAATTTTCAAGCCATCACTGATGCCTCTGACATAAACAATCAAGATGTTTAAGAGACTCTTTTTGCAAGGCAAAGTTTTTTGATTGTTGGCAGACATTTTCTCTCTACATTTGGTTTAGAAGAAATGCCCACAGACATTTCCTTACATGTTTTCATTCCATAAGAGTGGGCTGTCCTTCAGTTCTTTTTTGCAACACACACACAGAGTTCAGACTATTTTGGAGGAGAAAAAACACATGGGGTTTCTCTTGCAAATGAAGAAAATGGCTCTGTTCAGGGCTGCCTGTGGGTCTCTGCTTCAGGCTGGAGTTTATAAAGCAGTGGTCAGGAAATCAACAGCTGGCTAGATAAATAAAATAACGATTGCACTTTGGAAACAATCTCTAACACAAATGGGAAAGTAATGAAAGATAGTGGGATCAAATATTTTTCTATCAGCGTGAAACTGTTTAGCTTCCTTCTTTCAGCCCTGTAACAGCATTGCTGAATAACCAACTGAATTAGACTATTATATGTACCTAGAAGAAATTAGGTACAAAGCTCCCAGAAGAATGTAAAATTATTTACTGTCTGAGAAGTGACTCTGGTTACCTAAATCTTTGTCCTGTCATATTTACAGCAAGGTTTTTTGTTTTTAGATTTACTATAAATAATAGTATTATAGGTTTTTTAATGTGTTCACATTTGCTAGCTCTGGTTTCTAATTTTGCATCTAATTTTTCTCAATTTTCTTAAAATAAATGTTAATTTTAAGATTATCATTATCTTCATTTACATCATGTTGCTAATGTGGAGTTATGGTTTGAAAAAAGCCCACTAGTAATAAGTGAGGAAACTGAGCCAGCAAGCCCCTCAAAACATGGACATCATCTTCTGATAAAGAAAGGTCTAATTAAAGCTGATGGCACATTAGCGTTGATCGC
>VXBN01001094.1:234582-337080 GCA_013397395.1 Sinosuthora webbiana | reverse complement strand
TTTTTTTTTTTTTCCCCACATCTTATTTAAAGGATAAGAAAGATGCTGTTTAGCATATATCCAAAACACAAACAGTTCATTTGCAATGATCCTTTAAAGTGCAAGTCAGGGCTTAGTCTAAGATAAATAAGAAGGAATGTACAAGAGAAAAAAAAAATTCCAAAGTGGCTTCATGGAAACCTAACTCCCTTATAAGCAGAACAATGAGGTAAGAGATACGATGTCTATAACTATAATTAAACATGTAACACTCTCCTCATCTGCTTTATTATAAAATAAAAGGTGATGAAGGGAAAGTGGAGCTCTGATGACAGTGTCTGTTGGACTCAATTCAGAAGCTGTCTTTCTCAGCTCACCCTCTGCTTTCCTACTCTCAACTGCTTTCCACAAATGGGCATTATTTTTCATCATGGATATGCATGCCGGAAAGCAGTCTGGGTTTATTCCTTGTCACCCATCAATAACAGATATTCGGAGTCTGGTGGATGATTCTGAGAAAGTTAATTTCTTGCTTGCTTATCCTGTAAGCATATGTAGCAAACCTCCTAGCCAGCAGCACTGCAATCTCTTCCAAAGCAATTGTGTTCAGGTAATGGGTAGTTAGGGAGATAATGCCAATTTTGTAACTCTATTTCGAAGGATCCTGAGGCAATTAAGAAAGTTTATGCAGTATAGCTCTTATTCACCTCCATCACAACCAGTCACAAGAGGAAGTTTAGAATGACTTGGATCTATATGTTATATATTTTACAATCCTTCTCTGAATATTAATGTGATTCTAAGTTAAGAAAATTGTGGAAAAAATTATAGAATAATCTTACCAGTCCAAACTAAACCCCTTGGAATTATATGGAAATTTTCTTTTTCATGTTGCAGATGTCTTTCTCTAAATGATGAATTAATATTAGGAATAGAAATATTATGACTGCTATTCCTAATTAAGCCCTAATTTTATGTCCAAGTTTTGATGAAGATAAGGTGCTTCTAAGAGAAGTGCAAGAACCATCAATGTGAATAAACCTGAAGTGATCCACTCCCTGAAGGAGACCTCTAACTCCAAAGATCTGAAACATTTCTTTGAAAGTTTTTCATATTCTTTGTCACTTTTCTCCTGGATAAGAGAACTGAAAAAAATAAGGTGACCTGTGCATGAATTTCCATATTCCAATCCTGGCAATTGTCTTCGGTCTTCCTACTCTGCCATCACATGGATGAGGAAGAGGAAGAGGAAGCCTCATGATTATCTTGTGTAAATACAAGCTGGTTGTATTTTCTAGGGGAATAAGAAAACTTTTGCAAGTATCTTAATGTAAAGGAGCCTATTATATATGTCACTTAAACAGATAGCCTAAATCCTACACAGAGCACAGTGCAAGAAATGAATGCAAAATTTTCTTTTAGCTACTGTGTAGAAAACATTTATTTTCAGGAAGCAGGAAAAAGAACTAAGACCTTTGGAGCATTGATGTGCCCTTGTGGAAGATCTTAGATCCTGAAACAGCAATGTATAGCATGACATGCTGAACTCATAAAAGCTGAAACAGTTTTCTTTGAAGAAATACAGAAATTACCTTAAAGGACAGGGAACAAGTTACTGCATCTATAAAATCTACTTTGATAGGACAACAGAATTAGTGCAGGTATTCTGAGTTTATTGTTTATCCATCCCCCAGCTGTTTCCTTGCTGTGCTGTTTCCTAGGGATCTGTGTGTCATCAACATCTCTTTTTCTCAGTATGGGAGTGAGCACAGTAAGTGCAAAATGTGCTACACCTGCTGTGTACATACAGGAGAACACTGATGAACATCAGACTTCCTCTGATGCTGGAAGAAAACAACAGTCCCTCCTGACAGAAAATTCAGGTGGTACTAACTTACCCTGCTTGCTAACTGTCTTGCACAGGACCATAGGACAAATGTAGTACTGTGGAGACTGTAAAACAAGTAGGGAAGGTAGTGTTATTTTTAAGCTATGGGTAGTATTTATATGTTTGGTTTTGCCCAAGTTTTATAGAAGAGAAGAATTAAGAAAATATGAAGAGGCTGGAACACCAAGTTGTTCAGCCTTGGCTGAGGCCCATTTAAACATAAATGTTGAATTGAAAGGGAAAACTAGTATTTTTTATTTTAAAGTGTGAAAACATGAAAAAAATTGCTATGATGCATCAAAAGATGTAATAACAAATTTCCTATATAAAATTGAGTTTTAGTAATATGATCTAGTCATTAGTAGAACAATTAAACCAAAACACTTTAAAAAGAGAATTGAAATAGTCTCTTCAAAAGTCTCTTTCAACAATATATGAAAGATTGAATTTTAAGGAAATATAATTTTTACATACTTCCTGGAAAATGGTGCTTTCCACAAATCAGGGGAAAAGCATTGAATCAAAAAAGTTTTCCAGAGACGCTAGTTGTATGAAAGAGGGGATGAAAAAAAATCTCTGTTAGGTTTTACTGTACCAGGTTGTATATTTTGGTTTATTTTAGTGTCTTTTTTATTTATATCTGTGGTAGCAAAACATAATCAGTGTATTTGTTGCTTTACTGCTTGAAGCTTTCTATGTCCCGATATATTCCCAATCTCATCCTTCCTGAAAACATCCTGTATTAGTTTCCTGGGACGACAGGCACCCTCTGTATTGACACAGATGCTCGCAGATAACTGGTGTTCCTTAGGGTTTGGTATTGGTACCAACACTGTTCAACCTCTTTATTGGTGGCACAGACAGTGGGACTGAATGCACCCTCAGAAAATTTTCCAGTGATATCAAACTTTGTGGAGCAGTCAGCAGCTCCCTACTGGAGGGGAGGGATGCCATCCAAATGGATGTTGAGACGCTATAGCAGTCTTCCAATACCCAAAGGGGGCCTATAAGAAAGCTGGAGAGGGATTTCTTAGAAGGTCATGTAGACCAAGAGGAAATGGATTTAAACTTAAAGAGAATAGGTTTATATTAGACATTAGGAAAAAAATGTTTACCTGGAGGGTGGTGAGACACTGGAACAGGTTGCTCAGAGAAGCTGTGGATGCCCCATCCTTGAAAGATTCAAGGCCAGGTTGGATAGGGCTTTGAGCCCTAGGTGGAAGGTGTCCCTGCCCATGGCAGTGGAGCTGAAACTCAATGATCTATAAAGTCCCTACCAGCCCAAATCATTATATATAATATACCATATGCCATGGTTAGTATACCATAACCTGTGGTATAGATTTATAACAGATCTTATTTTTTTCTTTGCTCTTTAGGTTTCCTGTATTTTAAAATTATCAATGAAAGAAGAAATTAGTGAACAATGTTCAGTAAAATAATGTGAACAACGATCAGATAATAATATGGATAACTCATTGAAAACAGTGAGAATTACGATCTCTATTTAGAAATACTAATGTACTAAGTAATACAGTACTAAACACTATAAACTTACTAGGTTCAGACACATTTTATTGTAAGAAACCAGACCCAGGTCTCCATGAATTATCCACATGATGCTGTATAATTTTAGTCACTTTCCTTCCAAAATTCACCTCTTTGCATATACTAGACATCCTTGCCAATATCTGAAATATCTATCTGTACTAGTCTGTATATTTACTTACCTATGATGCATCTACAGCAAGACCAAGTTTAAGATAGATTCTGCAGTCATGTTTGAAACTTGTCAATTTGACAACTTTGATGTTTTTTACTTACAGGTATCTAACAAAGTGTAGAAATAAAAATATGGTTGCAGTATCCATGGAAGAATAATTGATTGCCCTGTCCATTGCAGAGCCTCTCCTCAGAAAAGATCTAAATTAAGCCATAGTCAACATTCTGTATTATTTTATGTCTGTTGTGGTCTTCATGGCTTGTTCTGCTGCTTATAAATATTCCTCAAGCTTTTTTCACTCTGCTGCTCAAGCTCTTACAAAAAAACCAAGTTTCTGCAGCAGAGATATCATTTAGAACTGACTTCTTATTCTCTGAATTGAATAGACAGGTTTTTTCATCTCTTTAATCCTTTAAAAGAATACATTTTGAGGGGATAAGCCAATACATAATCTCAAAAAGCAACTGGAATGAGCAGCTAAACATTGCCTCTTTGGTTACCCCCAGGCTAAATTTACTATCTTGGAACTCTGAACTAGGATATTTCATATACTCTCTCTTGGTTAATGCAACCCTCACTTGTCTCTTCAATAGAGTTTGAATATGAAATATTTGAAATTTTTAAAATTGAAACATTTGAAATATCCTTTTAATAATAAGGACCATTTGCATTCTCTTTATATCTATATGTGTGTGTGTGTGTGTGTGTGTGTGTGTATGTCTTCCAATTGCAAAAGTTAAATGATCTGTCAGAGTAGTAGCACCTAAGGGAGTAAAGGGCAGAAATCAGAACATCAGTTCATGATGTTTTCCAGTGACTCCTAGAATAACAGACTCAGCCTACATAATAGGTGTGAAGAAAAGAAAAGTAAACCAAGAGGGAAACTGGTTTTTCTTGATTTGTCCCCTTCTAATGCCCTTCAAAGGGAAGTTTTTTGCTAGATCCTTTGCCATGCATGGCATAAAAAACAGTCCTGTCAAGGGATATTGCTTCACTAAGACTATAGTGAAAAATAAAACTGTTAAAAAGATAGGAGATGGCAGAATGAATCTGTGTTAGCAATATTCCTAGTCAGTGTAGACAGGGGTTAACTGTTCTTTTGGCCGCTTCATAAATCACCTCATTAATCCATGTATATCTGCATACATAACATATTTCCTTTGCTCTCCAGAAAGGGAAATGAGTTTTTCCTTTTTTGCAGAATAAGAGAACTTTGAAGATTTGTAAAATAACGGTTCACAATGTGCAGTTTGTATGAAGGCACCTTCACTAAATCATTACAGAATCACAGAATCAATAAGGATGGAAAATGCCTCTGAGATCATTGAATACAAGCTGTGTGACCAAACACCACCTTGTCAAATAGACTTGTGGCACCCAGTGCCATGTCCACTCTTTCCTTAAAGACCTTCAGGGATGCTGACTCCCCCACATCCCTAGACAGCCCATTCCAATTTGCAATCCTCTTCTTATGAAGAAATTCTTCCTAATTCAAAGAATTTAATTACTGACAAATTTAACTGCTTGACAGTGAGATTGAGCTTTGGGTAACTAATTATCCATGCTGCTTTATACCCTGCTAAATAAAACAGTAATAATCAATGTGTCTGGGACCAAGTGAAAGGCTATGTCCACACTGCACTGCATTTGTCCTTCTGGGCTGCATACGATATTCCTGGAACTGTGGTATATAATTATGTATTTCTGCATTCTGTTTTTATTCTAGGATTTTTAGGATAAAGGTAGCAAAGGTGATTGGCATTTGTTAATTTTGTGAAATAGGAGTTATTGAAGGGCCTTAATGCTCTCATCTGGTGCATGGGCATTGTCTCAAGAGTGATTTTTGGCAAAAACCATAGAATAAAACATGGCTGCAGTTAGGTAGTAAGACAGAGGCAGGCGAGCAATTGAGTCAGCATCCTGATTCTGTTCAGTGCAGTGGTATAAACAGTTTGTTGGTCCTATTCAGTGTGCTAAAGGTTAGACAAGCATGCTGTTCTTCAAATGTGAAGAATGGCATATGGGTTATTGTGTGAGCTTTTCAAAAACAATGTGAAGTACTTCCCATGTGAAGTATCCATTTCATGATTTTTCTCTGCTGCCCTTCCACAAGGCAGTATCTTGCATCTGTTGGAGTTAGAGAATTAACCACACTCCTCTAGGAAGTCTCTATCCTCTACTTCATGTCCAAACACTCTTTTAAACTTAATAATTAATTACAAATACTAATGAATTAATTTACTAATTACCTAAAAATGCATATGATCACTAGCTTATGACAATTAAAAGCTAGCTCTGTGGAGACCTATGTCAGAATAGAGCAATTTCTGATGGAGTTTTCTATGGTATATGTTTTTCCAGTGGTGAGCATTGACAAGAGGTTGAGGGAGCTGATCTTGGTCCTCTACTCTGCCCTAGTGAGGCCACATCAGAAGTTCTGTGTCCAGTTCTGGGCTCCTCAGTACAAGAGAGATATGGGGCTCCTTGAGCAGGTCTAACAGAGAACTTTGATCATGATGAGGTGACTGGACCATCTCTCCAATGAGGAAAGGATGAGAGAGTTGGGCCTGTCCATTCTCAAGAGGAGACTAAGACGTAAACTCACAAATGTCTATCACTATCTGAATGGAGGGTGACAAGAGGATGGATCCAGGCGTTTCTCAGTGGTGCCGAGCAATAGGACAAGAGGCAATGGGCAGAAACTGATGCACAGGAAGTTGCACCTGAAGATGAGATAGAACTTCTTTACAGTGCAGTGATCACACACTGGAACAGATTGCCCAGAGAGGTTGTGGAGTCTCTCTCACTGGAGATATTCAAGAACTGTCTGGACACCATCCTATGCCATGTGGTCTAGGATGATCCTATTTGAGCAGGGAGGTTGGACCAGATGACCCACTGTTGTCCCCTTCAACTTTACCCATTCTGTGGTTCTGACCAAGCCAATTTCTGGAAAAAATTTTCTGGAATTTAGCAATATTTTCCCTGTTAGAAAATGTTCTGAAGGTAATAAGTTTCAGAAGAAACATTATCCTAATAACATTAAAAATTCACTGGCCTTCTTCAGAATGAAAGGAAACTAATTATATGAGCTAATTAAACATATTAAAGATACTTATTATTTGAGGGGTAAAAGACAGTTTTTTGTTTAATAATTATAATAGAAAACCAAACTATGATGTCTGTTAGGTCACTGTTTAAATATAGCTGAGCATGTATTAGGTACATAAATGCATGCAGTAATTTGAGCAATATGCACTTTGTAATTATCCTCTATCTATTATTGAAACAATGGGGAAGCTAGAGTTAATCTGAAAAAAAATCAGATATTTTTAATACAAGGTAATGAATGTAGGAATATGCAAATATGAATTTGAACACAGATATAAAATGGAAAATATGCAGAAAAGGAAAATTAAATGTGCAATTCAAAATATTTATTTCCTAATGTGGACCTGTAAATGCAGAAATGTCTTAATTGGGATAACAACATCATCTTTGGTACATTTTTCAGATCTTCACTCAAACTCTTTGATGCGCCACTATGTATTTGTGTAGTTCAGTGTGTTTGGATTTCTTATAAATTCAACTTTATTTCTGAGTAGCTGGGGTATATTATATCCAGGGTCAGATGTAGAATTGTCATTTTCTGTTTTACATTAATTGTAGTTCCCACAATAATTCCATCATAGCAGAGCTTTATCTCTTAATTTGAAAATATTTTAATTCCATTTCCAACTCTTGAAAAAAATAAAAGTAAAAACTCTAAAGGCTTGCAGTATGAAAAATAATCACAAATCAAAGAAATGACACCATAGGCAAATTTCATATAAATTTCATTGGTATCTGAGGGGAATTTGTCACAGGTACCTTGCTTGCACTGACTCTTTGCATGCATGCACATGTGCATATACTATAGCAAATCTGGGAGAAATGATGCTTTCTTGGGTGTTTCAGTATCTTGGATATTGAAGCAAGTTAGACCTTTAAGTAAATTTGTGACATACAACTTAACCTTACTTAAATTCTGCTAAGTGTTGTTTTGCTAAGTTGCTAAATATAGCTTCAAAGCTATAAGTTAGCTTAAATGTTTCTAAGTGTTATTTCTCTGTTAAATCATTAAAGTTATGTTATAAATCAAGTTTAATGTATAAGTTAGATATAAATGAAGTGTTGTCTTTGTGTTTTTTTTTTGTCTTTGTGTTAAATTATTTTGTTTAATGTATAAATTAAGTTAAAATACTGTTCAGTTTGAGTGCTGTTAAGCTTTTAGGCCCTGTTCTTTTTCATCCTTGCCCTCACTGCCTTTTGTCACACACACCTAAACACACACACAAACACATTCACCCCCACACAACCCTACACAGTTATCCGTTCATTTCTGGTTTGATTGCCTGGATTGTGTTTGGTTTTGTTGTTGCTTCGTGTGCTTTGACTGTCCTGTAAGGAGTGAATCTTGCCTATGAACTTTGTTGTACTCTTGTTTAATATTAAATCTAGTTTTTGCTCATACCTTTGCCAGTGACTTTTGAGGTGATCTCAGACAGTCATTCATAACAGCATCTTGCAATATTAGGTCTGAATGACTGTGTTTTCCTATTAGTAGAAGTATAGGTGTTACCTGCGTTGTACGCTTCTGACAGTAAATAGTCAGGAATGAGAGCTGAAAAAAAAAAAAAGAAGAAGCATTTGAAATACATATAAAAGACAAAAGGTAATGTGGTCCTGTTACTAAGTAGAGGGGGAACCCAGGTAACAGAAAATACAGTGGAGGCAGAGTTACCAAATGCCTTCTTCACTGGCAAGCCCAGCCCTCAGGAATCTCTGGCCCAAGAGATCAGGGCAAAGGAACATTGGAAGAAAACGTCCTCTTGGTCAAAGAGGACTGGCTTAGAGGACATCTAGGTAAACTTGACATTCACAAATCCACACACCCTGATGGGATGCATCCATGAGTGCTGAGATATCTGGCAGGCATCACACACTTATGATCATCTTTGAAAGGTCAGAGAGGTTAGGAGAGGTGTCTGAGAGCTGGAAGAAGGAAAATGTCTACCCAGTCTTCAAAAAGTGCAAGAAGGAAGACCCAGGGAACTACTGGACTGTCAGACTCACTTCAGTCACTGAAGAGATGATGAAGCACTTCATTCTGGAGGCCGTCTCTCTCCACATGGATGACATGAAGGTGATCGGGAGTACTCATCATGGATTCACTAAGGCAAGTTGTATTAGACTATCTTGATTATTTTCTACAACAAAACAACTATCAGGATGAATGAATGGAGATCAGTGGATGTTGTCTACCTTGATTTAAGGCTTTTGACACTGTCTCTCACAACATCCTCACAGGCAAACCTAGGAAATGTGGACTGAATGAGAGGATAGGGAGGTGGATTGAGAAATGGCTGAATGACACATCCCAGAGGGTTGTAATTAGTAGCACAGGGTCTAGCTGGAGGTCTCCCAAGGTTCAGTACTTGGTCCAGTATTGTTTAACTCATTGATATATCTCATGCTCATATTTGGAAGATAATCAGATCAAGAACATTAGTGATGAAGTAAGGTAGCAAGATACTTCCCTGAACATATGGATACACTTTTGATAAATGTGCAGGTTGTTTTCAAACAAAAACCCACAACAGAAAATGCTATTTGTAGCTGCGAATTTTTATAACCTGTAATGAAGTCGATGTTATAGGACATATCAGAGTCAAAGTGCAGTGCTTGAAATAGTGTACTATACTGATCCTTCAACTTCTTTCTGTTCAATTGTATCTTTGAAACTCAAATAATTTTTTAATTTTTTAATTTATTATTTTTATTGTTATTTTTTTTCTGACGGGCCACATAATATAAAACATGTTTTGCATAATCAGTAGCTATAATTTATTTCTTAGTTGAATATGAGAGACAGGACTGTGCTTGCTTTCTATGAAGCTACTTCAAAGAAAATCTTGGCTGGTGACAGAAAATAATAGATTTTATTAGATTGTTTGATAGCACACCTATCACTCTATCTGACCAAAAGTCATTTTCATTTGCAATGAACAATTTCAGTTACATGGTACAGTTACAGCTGAGTTCCTTCTCTAGTCCAGTGTGCAGCAGCAGTCAATGCTCTTTAAAGATATATGTTGTAGTGAAAGAGGTAGATTTAGTAAGACAAGACATTTTCCCTCTGTGGGCTTTGTGATACATAAAAGTCTTATCAGTCTGACATTTGCTACTTTGCTTTATGATTTCTCCCCATTTTCCTCTTCTGTGCCTATGCTATCATTATCATCCTAGTTGAAAGGTTCTTAACTGCAAAGTAAGGTCAGAAGGGAAAGCTAGATGTTGCCACACTGCTCTGTTTTCTACCAGATGGCAGAAGAAAGTCAGCAGGGGAAAGAATGTTTTTATTGTGTTTTGGTTATTATACTACAGTTAAGACATATTAGCCATCTTCTGTATAATCCTACTTCCAGCCACTGATTAATCAATACATATTTCTAAATGTCAAATACAGTAATTTATTACTTTGCTATAAATCCTCTTACAATCCAAGAAAAAAGCTTCCCATTTATAGCATCAAATGTTCAGTTATAAGTAACTGGAGGAGTGTTCAGCAATCTCAGCCTCTCTGAACCCAAAGGACACTATTTAACCTGTCAGTGAGATCAAGCAAGAAGACCATCCCTATCATTAAGGATCCAAGATTATCTCTTAGAATTTGAACCCTTGGCCAGATATATTTGTCATTTTTCATAGAATCATTGAATGGTTTGGGTTGAAAGGGACCTTAAAAATAATCTAGTTCAAACCCCCCTCCCATTGCAGGGACAGCTTCCACTAGACCAGGCTATTCATTATCCAACCTGGACTTCTACCTGGACACTTCCAGGGATGGGGCTTCCACAGCCTCTCTGGGCAATTTGTTCCACTGCCCCACCACTCTCACACTAAAGGATTTCTTCATAATATCTCAATCTACCCTCTCAGTTTAAAACCATTCCCCCCTGCATGTACTTGTAAAAAAACTTGCTTTAGTTCCTGGAGAGCCGCTATAAGGCCACCCTAGAGCTTT
Organism: Sinosuthora webbiana; assembly: GCA_013397395.1. NCBI lineage: Eukaryota > Metazoa > Chordata > Aves > Passeriformes > Sylviidae > Sinosuthora > Sinosuthora webbiana. The sequence goes on along the minus strand of VXBN01001094.1, from coordinate 326,424 downwards.
CTCTTCTGCAGGTTGAATAACACCAACTGTCTCAGCCTGTTTTCAGAGGTGGCATTGTCCAGCCCTCTGACTATTTTTGTGGCTTTCCTCTGGTTTAGCTCCAACAAATCCATGTCCTTCCTATGCTGGGGCCCCAGAGCTGGACACAGTATTCAAGGGGGGCGTCTCATGACAGCAAAATAGAGGGACAGAATCATGTCCCTCAAACTGCTGGACATGCTGCTTTTAATGAAGCCCAAAATGGTTTGATCTTTTGGGCTGAAAGTGCACATTTTGAAGTCATAAGTTTCTTGTACAAGAAGCTGTCATCACCAACAAGCTCTTTCAGTGGGATTTTTTTCAATGCAAGGACTGGAAAACACATTACATATTGTACACCTTTACATATTTCGTTGCGTTATTATTACTCTTTTTCATTAAATATTAAAGCAATGAGAGATAAGAACATGTAGTTCTATTTTTGAGTGTGCACTGAAAAAAACCCATATTTATTGCATGTAACATCACTTTGCACACAGCTTAAGAAACATTAGCTGTGTGTGACATTACTTTTTTGCCTCACAGGTCTGCAGTTACAAATTATGAAAGACTAAATGTCTTGCCCAAGGCTGGTCGAACTACGGACAGTCAAAATAATTTTTCATAATTTATTATCATTATTGTAATTTGTCTTCCTTCAAGGTTCCAGAGTGGAAAGTTTGTCTAACTAACCATATAAAACCCAAAAAAATATGAATAAATTTTTTTCTCTTATGCACTAAAGCCCCTTTTTTTTTTGCCTTTTATTTCTTCAAATTAATAGTTCCCAAAATCCTGGTAATTTTTTATTCCATTCCAAACCTACTGCAAATACTTACTTTCACCATTCAAAGCACTGGGAAAAAAAAAAAAAATCAATCTATGCCATATTGACTTCTGTAAGCCCATTTAAATTATGAGTTTTTGGGGTGCTTGGACCAAGAAATTTCTGTTGAATATTAGTAAAGTTCAATCTGATTTTTCTCCTTAAAGAGTCTTAAATGCAATCACAAACTGTGATAAAATCAGTCCTAGTTCACAGTGTGATTTTATCTATGGGCACAGGTCATCTTTCACTCTAAACTGAGTTCATTCACTTCCTCAGTCCACTTCATCACTATGTCCTGGAATTACTCGCTTCTGAGACCCTCTGGACCATCTCTTTTCTCATTTTAAAGTAGAAAGGAAGTTATGAGGACTATGAATGAAGTCTAATTTCCCTCCTGTAACTGCTCTGAATAGTCCATATATAATATCCCTTCTATGATCAATTTTATAGTGAAACCTATTATTTAGAAATAACTATGGGTAATTATTAAAAATTTAATCTCTACAGGTATGACTCTATGGCAGTTTCTAAGATTTCAGCATTATTTAATTTTTCACTGGAATGATAAAACAAATTCCAGGACAAGCCTCTTGTGCAGTAGGAACTTCTATATCTGTTACTACTGGTCAGTTATGTACCGGAAACAAAATCCTGAAAAAAACTTGAAGGAAATGAAAAAATCACCAAAAAATCCACTTCTGAGGAAAATAAATTTTCCCAAGAAAATGCTGAATAACCTTATGCAGAACAGGCCACTAAATGCTGAAACATACTTCCCTCAGTCTGCTGCTGTGTTTTTTTTGTTTTTTTTTTTTTTTTTTTTCCCCAGTTTAACTACTGTTTTAAAGTGATGGTCTTTATTTTGGCACATTCCATAAAATTATTTATTAATGATTCCAACAGATATTTCAACATCTCAGCTGCTATTTGCTCAGAAATACTATTTTCCCCCTTCCTTATGGATTTCTCCATCTGAAACACTTATATACATGCACAAGTTTTAGATTTAGAAATTGAGGAGTCTAAAACTTGTAGAGCTTTTGAAACAGAAGCAGAATTTTGATGGAAACAATTTTTGCAACCTTCTTGCTGTACTGATAGTATATCAATACCAAATTCAATACATGGTTTCATTTCTTCTGCAGAAAAATTTTACTTGTCAGTTCTAGTAAGTGAAGAAGGAAAAGTGAAGGATCATGACAAGAGAAATGCAATGCTTCTTAAGTTAAATCGTATACTGAATTGATATTTGTGCCAATAAGGGAAGATTTAAATTGAAAACTGACAGGTTGATAATGTGTCTTTAAATTGACTAATTCTCTTTTAGTATCAGATCAATGAAATGTGTATTAGAGACACATGCTTACTGTACAAAGAAGCCCTACATCAACTGTGCATGGATGGGATGTAGTTTGTTGCAGGTCAAGTCAAAGGCACTGGGTCTTAGGAAAGTAAATTAATCTCATAAATATTGCATAATTGCAAGTATGCTATAATCCATTTTAAAGGTGTCACAAACAAAATCACTATGTTCACCATGACAATGATTTTTTCTTGTTCTTATTCTAAACACTATGTCACATTTTTAATTGCATTTTCAGCCATTTCTTTTGTCTCTCCTGCAAAATTCATTCAATGTCAGTGTTATTATACCATCAGTAAACACCTTGAACTTAAATTATTGCATTTATTCACACTTTTACTCCCTAGAAATTGCTGAAGTAGTATATCCAAAAACATAAATGTCTTTTTTCAATAGTTTAAGGGTTTTTGTTCTCATTATAAATTGTAAGAAGGAAACACAGTGTTCCTTATTTAGGTAATCCATGATGAATAAAATCTCTGAAAATTATTGATTGCATATCCTTTCACAGAAAGCTGTATCTAACAAGACAGATGGTGTTTCCCTTGATTAAAAAAGGTCTAATAAATGCTATTTGTATCATATTAACATGACACAGGTAGATTGTGTTACAGAGAAAATACATGTAGACCTCATATTCTCTACTCATGTGCAAGTATTTTTCCCCAGTGAAGTTTCTGTGTAATTGATTAATAAACACATGTTCTTTAATGGTAGAACCACCTGTCAAGATGGAGACTAATATTGTAGAAAGATATGTCCAACAGCAATATTTTATTTTTGTCAGGAAGAATATTATTTCAAAAATATGTAATGAAAAGAACCCCAAAAGTATCACACTGTAAATGTCTTAATATAAAAGCTATCAATTACACATATTTAGAATGGTTTACTAGGCTGTTTACCTCTGAGCTGAAAACCTGTACAGAGCAGCAGAGAGCTAAAACACCAGTAAGATTTAAGCAGACCCATTTTAAAATGGGTGTTTTTATGGGGAAATCATTCAGTTTTTACAGATTCTCCTGGAAGACTCCTTGGTTGAAAATTGTCCAGTAAGTGTTCTCCAACCTTCCTTTTGAATGGGAAATGTTCACTTATATTTCCACTACTGTTACTCAGGGATCAGTTCTTGGATCTATATTATTGGTTGTTTTTCTCAGGCAGCTAATAGTGACATAACATCATTATTCATTATATTAGGAAGTAAATCACTGAAAAGACAGGTCCCACTGACACTGCCAGTTATCTAAAAGTGGGAAAATGATACATTTTTCTTTTCCTTACATGAGGAATGTCTTTGTTGACCTAAACAAAGTCATGTCCATACAGATATATTTTTAGCATTTCAGAGACCTCTGTTCCAGCTTTAGTGCATTGTTGTCCCATAAGAAGGATTATGACATCATCTGGGATAAGCATGTTTTATTTTGAAAAATTATTACTTTGGAAAACCCTCTAAGGGCTGGGTTATGACGAATAGTCACATCTGCTAGTGGGGCAGCATGGCAGCAAGGATAAATTTTCCTGCTAAGTCTGCATTTACACAAATGCCCAGACTGCTAGAAGAGGTGTCAGGCATCCCTGCTTCCATTTGCACATCCCTGCCTCTTCCTTTGCTCTGCCTGGACTGTGTCTATCTGCTCATCAATGTCATACACTGAGCCAGCACAAAGGTAATCTGCCCCCCTTAGAACATTTTTGCTGATCTGGTGACCTGAAAAGCCCACCAGACAATCAGCCAAGCAGCAGAACTCAGGAAGACAAGGAGAAGGAGCTATCCCTTCTCTCAGAAGCCAGCTAGGATATTGGTTCAGACATCTTGAAAAATAAAACCATCTTAAGTCAACACAAGCTGATGCTGTTTTCAAGGAAATGAAAACAGCCCTCCTTTCTATCACTATCTCCATCCTTCTTCCTAAGCAAGAATCTACAGAACTGCACAGTAGATTTTCTGGGAAAAATAACCTTTATGTGAATTGTTTGCTCTAGAACAACTGATTTAATTTTACCACAATTGATTTGCTAACAAAATTCCTAACATAGCTGAACAAAAATTTGCACTAACATGTCTGAGAAGAACTTTTTTGGCATCAGGTCTAATTTGTGACATGATAGTCTAGCCTGCAGTTTAAGCTAAGCCTGAAAGGACTGTTTAAACAAGACATTCTTAAATACAAGGAGAACTAAATACATAATCTTACAATATTTTGTCCAATTAAATTTGAGGAAGAAGTTGCAGTAACACTGAGGGGAAAGAAAGGAGTTCTGAAAATCATTAAAGAATGAGGATGCATGATGAATATTCTATGACCAAGTGGTCTCAACACCTTTTATTTAAAAGGAATATGAGATAACTTGATTGCAGTTTGTATGCAACACACATAAATGCAGATTTGACATTTCTTAACTTTTGAGTGTTTGACTTATAATCTTAATGTGCTTTTAAAGAACAGACATTCATATGTGCATACAGAGTATTCTCAATTTTTTTAATTTTTTTTTTTAACTTTATCACTTAGGTTCCACATCCATATTTAGAGTATTTCCTTATTTATACTTTCCAGGCACATTTTTTTGTCACATTTAAATAAAGGTGCTACAGGGATTAAACATGCCCTACAAATAATTAGTAAATAATGATTATGATAATTGTAATGATAATAATGATGATAATCATCATCATCATCTTTCAAGTGTTTCTAATTTGAGAAGGAGGAGTTTCAAAGTCACTTCTTTGTTAGCTTTCATCACTTCAGTATCCTAACTGATACACAAACCAGTTTTTGTAAAAATTCAAACTGTATCCCCACATATTTTAACAATAGAAGGGAATATTTCTGCCCAATCAACTCCAAGAAGTTGCCATAGTACAATATATAGTTTTTCTTCATGCTTACATTGTCATTAAAAATTCCTCACATATTCTTTGTGATTTACAACTATTGAATAACACCCATATCTTTCAAATTTTATGGAGTATCAAAAAAAAATACAGAATATTAAAACAAGGTGAACTCCTAGATTATGCAGATAAAAATCCAGGCTATTTATTTACATCTGGGTTTGCAAAATAAAGTCTAACTTTTCTGTTCAACGCTTTCAATGTCTATCATTAAACAAAAAATTAAATGGAAGCTAATAAAAATTAAAATTTTAAAGTAACAAAAAGAGCATGAGATATCTTTTTTCAGCAATTACAAATACAAGTATTCCTAAAAACCCAATAAAAACAAGTTCCAATAACCTAAGGTTACCTATGTATATGATGTGCTTTTGTTTATATCACAGGTTTATTTTCTATAGAATATTAAGAGGAAAATAGCACTATATTATCCTTTTAAAATGAATTATTACTAGGAAGCAGAATGAATATATCAATAAATGAAAGTACTGAATTGAAAAACATTCTTTAAGGGCAGATGAAAGAGATAAAACTGAAATGAGATCATAAATTGTTGTAGTAGTCAAAGTGGAAAAAGAGGAGAAGAAATTCATATTGGAAAATATAACAGGAGACAAGACACACCAGATTTGTATATGTATTTTCTTGCTTTTAAAACTAGAAAAAAGACTGGAAAAAATTTGCTTTGTTGAATTAAAATGCAGCTTAGTTTAATGAACATATCTTCAATGAGAAATATTTTCAAATCAAGATAATCAATCCAAAATTAGAAATTGAGTTGTTTCCTTCAGGGTCAAAACTGATAAAGGTTGTGGAAGTAATGATTCATCATCATCCTAAGGGCTGATATGGATGGTAAGAGAGCTGTGTTTTGAATTCCCACCAGATAATGCCATCCAAGAGGAGGAGGTGAACTGGAAGAAATATGAAATGGCTTGAAAGAGAAAAAAAATCTTGTTTCTTTGTAATGTTGCCCAAAGACCAGGGCACAGGCCATCAGCTAATCAAATCCTTATCCCCATCAAGAAAAATCTTCAACATAAATCTAGTGGATATGGTGCAGCCATTGAATAAAGTAGATAAGCAGTACTACTTTTGAAGAAAATGCAGATTGTATTTGAGGACTTACTACATTCAGAATAACATTGGATTAAGCTGTTTAAAACTTCTTTCCTTCCTATGAAAACCAAATACAGTAGCTCTTCCTCTGTGTCATGGGCACCATGTTGGATTGAATATTATTTATTAATAAATGTTAAGGAGATAATACATAGACCAGACCATGGTTATTATATGTGTTATCCTTACTTTTCTTAAGAGTGTTAAGAGTCAGGGAAAAGAAAACTAGCAGACATACATATCATCAGCAAGCCTGAGAGAAAAATCAAAGAGGAGAAGAGAAAAACTGTCCCTTCAGATATCCATGTCCTTGGGTTATGCTATCTGCTTGTCCCTAAAAATCCTTTACTCTGCTTTGTGCTTCTCTGAGATGCACTGTATCATGAAGTAATGCACTTGTTGTACATCTAATAAAAAAGACTTGGTTTATGTCTACCAAAAAGCCTCTCAGGATCTCTACTTCCGAGACAGTCTTAAAATGCACAGAGTACAGGGCGGAATTATGCTTTTCCCGAAGTGCAGCTGTGGACAAAACATTCTTTTAAAACATCTCCAGAAGTGGTGATAGCAACTCTATTTCATGTAATATCCTAGGCTAGAACACTCACTCAGGAATTGATTTATATGGTTTTAATTCTTTTGACTTCCTGAAGAAATTCAAACTTGTACCATCCAGCAAAATGTTCCTATCTTGGGGTTGCCCTGAGGTGAAAATGTTCACCTTGAGGACTCAAGAGACAGAAAACAAGATTCATGAGCTGGAGTTCCTGTTAGGAGAACTCTTCTAGTACTAAACTTTCAGCAGTCATGGGTGAAATGTGTATACTAAAATTAAATTAAAGATTCAGTGGTTCATAGAAAGGTGATTAACTATTCATTAGGCAGAAGACGGAGGGAAAGAACTTCTGCCAGCTAAGAATGACTGTCACCCGGTGTGAGGCCACATCTATAAGGAGAAAAATCTAACTTCTTTCTTCTTTGAGTCTAAATGTCCTAGAACCTTTTTACTTTTTTAAAATGTTGATCCCTTGGAACAGTAGCACTAAATAAAGAACAAAAACACATCAATAAATATTTTCTGAAATCAAAGTTCTGTAAGGCAGAAACAGGCTTAAGTGGCAAATTCCAGGAAATTACCAAAATGAAGGACTGGAGCTTGAACACTGTTATGAAGTGTCTTACCTGACTTATCCTAAAGTTTCTTTCTGGGCTGACTTTCTGACTTGACATTGAGCATGATTCATCTCTATGGACCAATCTGGCTATTCCTGGTCTGTGTCTGACCCTGACCAGCATCAGTCTCAATACTCCTGCCTTGCTTTTCCTGTTGGACATGGTGGAATGGTGTCCTTCCAGCCTTGCACTCCCCTGGAAGCTCCTAACTAGCTGCTCTCTTCACTGTAGCCCCTCCAGCAGCAACCCAGAAGAAAGCTCAGGGCCCAGACAGCATCATGTAATCTTTGCATGTAATACAATAAACTCCATAGAAACAATAGTAACGCTAAAATAATTTCAATTACCAACTTTTCTTATAAAATCACGTATTTAAAATATTGAATTGAGCACAGGTTATTTGCGATATGCATAAAATCTTTCTTGGATTCCTTTTGTGGGTGCAGTGGAACCAGTTCAGCTCTCAGAGGAACACCAAAGAGACAGATCTTCTTATGATTGAAAGCTGTGCTGTTGTTTGCTTGTGTCCTTGGTATGTCTGAAAAGAATAACTTTTTCACAGAAGGCTTAATCATGTTGACTTGTCATCTACAAGAAGACAGTTGAAAATAAAAACTAGATTTTGACCCATAGGGTGATTTAGGCCATATACAGACACAAAGAGATATTATTAAAGTTAATTCAATTTATCAATGATTGTGACTTCTTTAATTCATAAAGCAGTTAAAACCTGTCTCTTTCTGCCCCCCTACTGCCAAAATTGAAAAAGATGTAAACCCAACCCTACTATAAATTAAAGTGGGAAAAACAATTACATACCTAATTAAAATAACATGTCTCATTTATCAACACCACATTTTTGTCTGTTACTGTGACAGGCATACATCCAAGTAGCCATCAGTGACTCTGAAAACATGTGATCAAAACTACCCTAAGGTCAGTCACAGAAAGCAAATGGAGAATAAAATTTAGAAAAGAACCAAATTCCAATTTCAGACACTCTTAGCAAACTGTCCCTTGCCCTACTTGCCATCCAGGTTTTTCTAATGTTATGTAGAAGTAAAGATACATGTCATAACTAAAAACCACATTAATAAATGAAAGATTACTGAGTGCTGAGATCCATGAATTATAGCCAAAAATGAACATAAAAAGAGGACAGGTACTGGCAGATATCTCTACCAAAAATTAAGAGATTACTAAACCCACCAGTTTAGGTGGTCTATCTAAAAAAGGTCAGAGTTATCTGTAAGTACTCTGGTAAGAGGGCTAAAAGTGAATACTTGAAAAATTCCCCTCCATGTACAGACATATTTTGAATGTTCCTTTAAATTCACAGTTTTGGTAAGCGTACTTTATTTTCTTCCTTTGTAAATATAATAGTAACATGCTAATATCTCAAAACAGAAAATACTACAACAGGAGGCAGCTGAGTGAAAAACACACTTTGTAATCATCAAAGAATTGGAGCCGTAATATCCAGTACTGTGAATTGTACATTATCTGCACAATAAAGTGATGTTTTGTGATGCTCTTTCTTCTTGATTAAAGGTCAAGCTTTCTGCAGCTTTAGTGAATATGACAGTTCAGAGTGATTATTAAGTTCTACTGGAAAGCACTTCTAAAAACATTCCCCTAGAAATACTGTGCAGCAGTAGCATTTGCACTGAGACTGTGCAATCAGATGGGAATCAATGAACCTCTCTGCTGTTTTCTTATTAGCTGTAATGACTGTAGATGTCAAAGTTCCTTTAACTTCAGCAGAATTCATTGAAAAATGTTGCTGGAAGTATACAGTGAAATCTGTCATATGAAAATATGCTTATTCTTTTGAGTCTACACAGATATTTATGCATGTGTGCAAATGATGCTTCCATGTATATCAATCAGATTTGAGTGAATAAAAGGAGGTAGATAAGAGGGTAGAATTTGAATTTAGTCTCATCTAATCTGGAGTCTTTGTAAGCTTTACAAAGACCTCCTATAGGATAAAACTAACAATTAAACATCAGAAGGAGTTGTATATGCTGCATTTTGTTATTCTGAAAACTCTCAAACATTTAGATTTTATAGTGTGCATGGTCATTCTCCTGTACCTGTAATATAGGAGCCATAGCTGAGATCTAGGTGTGAGACAGCCATTAATGACTAGTTTTTCAGATATCAAAATCAGCTATTTCTTCTTCCTTATTATCTGCTAAACATGTTCATTCTATATTATGTCCTTGTCTTATTATATTATATCTATAAGACATGGGAATTAAAAAAACCGTCAAAGGTAAAAATAAAAATATTATAATTATAAATATTTTTTAAAATATTCCCTGTTTAGATAAGTAGAGGCTTTATGCATATAGAAAATAATAATAAAAAATAAAATTCTTATGGATGTCCGAACAGACAAGTCCTTACTCATGTGAGTCAGAAATATGGTGGTGGTGATCCATCCCTCACTCTTTTGCAGTATGCAAAGCAGACACACTGATGTAGAATGAATCCTCATAAACTTCCCAAGAGAGTTATAAAACCTCTCCCTTTAGTAAATAGATTTCTCTAAGATGACTTTTGAGTAGACAATATTCATATTAACCAGGCTTACATTGGCTGAAAGTCCTTGCCAACAGACCACAGTCAAAGATTTTTGCCTTTGGTTTTCCATGCCTAAATTTGAATTTGCTTGTCATAGTTAAAACTGGAAACAGAATCATATAGATCCTGACATACATCTCATGTGCTCCTATAGTGTTTTGGTCTTCATTAATTTGATGGTCTATTCCAGGATTCCATTATTTCACTGACTGCCATAAGTTGAAACAGATCTAAATTACTTTTTTGGGTTTAGATTCATTTGATACATTAAATAATCACAGTTTTCCTGTGATTAATGGCAGAGTCAAGAATAAGACCTTCATCACAGCAGGTGCTCAGCCACCATTGCCTTTGAGTTCCCCACCCTACAGCTGAAGGATTATTTTTCTTCTTTGGAGTTGATTACTGATGTTATTATCATGAACATAATGCTTATTACAGAAATACTGCTCATTCTTGACACAAATATACATTTTTTACAAACAAAGACAGCTTTTTTTCTCAAACTGAAAACAAACATAACATTCCAATAAGGTGAAAATCAAGGCAGGAACAGGCATTTCATGCAATCATAGAATCACAAAATTCTTTTTTGTTGGAACGGATCTTTAAAGATCATTTTGTTCCAAAATCCCTTCCCATGGGCACAGACACCTTCCACTAGACCTTGTGGCTCAGAGCCCCATTCAACCTGGTCTTGAGCATTTCCAGGGATGGGGCATCCACAACTTGTTTGGGCAGCCTATGCCACTGCTGTGCCACCCTCACAGCAAAGAATTTCAGACACATTTGCTACTTTTAGAAGTCTCTTCAAATTAAGATGCTTGAAGAAGGTACAGAACAGCCACAATGTGTTCCTAGTGTTTCTACATTTGTAAAAAATCCCAAGTAATCAGCAAGAATTAAAACTTTATCAGTTTGAGCATAGTGACGACTATGCACAACTGTAAGTTCTTATTTTAAATCAGGCTAAAAATGTGGAGTGACAATTTGGACAGTTATAAAAGTCTTCAGTAATGCCATGTACCTCTTAGAATCTGGATAGTAAAGTCAAATTTAACCAGTGCTTTTCCAGTTAAAAATATTTCCCCATCTGACCGCATGGTATATCCTATTGCAGAAAGTTCATGATGAGCAGTGTGAGCAGAGGTGTAGGACTGAAGATAAAACAACGTCTTCTTTGCAATCATAAACATGACGAAAGCACTTTGCAAAATATTTCTTCATGTTAATTATTTTTTTTTTAAGAAAATTTGAGCATAGCCTAGAGGGAGAGACTTGTCTTCCATTCAGATCATGAAATGCATTAATACAGGTTCAAAGACCAATAAAATTGTAAGGCTATAATAAAATGAGAAAAAAATAGTGCATTAAAAAATATACACAGGTTTAAGACACTGCAATTCATCAAAAAAAAAAAAAAAATCCAAGCCAAAACTAGAAATTTTATTTCTTTCAGTAGTAGAAAGAATGAGATACTTTTATTAAAGACTACCAGGAAATGAATAGATCATTGCAGATAATTGATTTCACCTGAAGTCAAGACAGAACCCTTTTCTTAACAAATACAAGTAAGATGTGTTCCAATATCTAATAAACACAATACTATGAGATAGTTTTTCAAAACGAGTTGTTCAAAAACATCCAGCAGCAAAATTACTAAGGTTTATACAACATAAATTCCAAAGAACTAGACTAAACCAAAGCTGCAACTTAAAATTTACTTTCTATGAGTCTATTTTTTCTGCTCTGACAACATGATGGCGGTCTGAGTGCACCTGATGACAGATATTTAGATGCTTAAATTTCCTGAAAGAAACTCAGATGCCTGCTTAAGTAAACAGATAGTTATTTATTTCTCAGTTCTGGCATTTAACAGAAATAGCACCTTTTTATGATTATGCACTTCATTTAATGGGTAAAATAATAAAATAGGAAATTTTATATATTCTTTGATGTTAGACATCTTTAAAGTTAGACATCCACAATGGAGACTGCAGTGAAATGCAAATTATTTAAAATTAGTTTATACTCTGGTTGTTATGGAAACTACATAAAAATGTACCATTCTTTGCACTATAAAATATTAATACTCCACTAGTAACTTTGGCAGAGTTGTGACTGTTTATTAGAAAAATATTAAGGAACAAAAGTAACTCAAAAACTCACTTGTATGTGAGTGCTTTTTTAAGGTTGGCAGTTTCCACATGAATAATATTACCACAAAATTATAATTAATTATTAATCATGTTAAAAAAAAAAACATTTATTATTACTATTTCATATCATAATAAGTTATGAATAGTTTCTCTATCTGTGGTGTAAACCTCTCAACTTACACCTCTACACTTCCTATACAATTTGTAGTGAAAATCAAATCATTGGTAAATAGTACCCATGACAAACTGCCTCTCTGCCATGGATGGAACTCAGACACCTCTAAATCACATCTGTGGATATGACAGGCCAGACCAGATAGGTATTTCTCTCAGTAAGTTGTGATGCTGCTATCCAACTTTCTTTTTGAATAAAATCATTACCAAAACTTCTCAAATATATGAAGATGCAAGACTTCCGACAGTCTTTCTGAGAAATGTTCCCTTTACAGTGAGATGTAGTGTGGACTGAACTTTAAACTTTCTCACTGTGAAACTGAATACTTGCATTCCTGACATTCAGAGGGTGTGAGCAGAAAAAGGGATTATTTCCCAGCTCTCCTGGAGAAATAAGGAGACTTTATCCTAGTTTCTTCTAAGAACTGCTTGCACATTAAAGATAGAACATGTTTGACAAGTAAACGCAAATGAACTTATAAACATTTAAAGGCATATTTTTTGTATGCATAGCAGCACAGATCACACAGCAAACTTCAGTGGGGCAGTTAGAAATAGGTGTGAGCAGGTTACAAGAGAAGCTGTCTTTTACAGCAGAACAGTCTGAACCCTTTCAATGATATGCTCCATGGTCTATCTTTATTGATGAAAACCTAAATATCTGCATATCTTTAAAGATATAAGGCATTTTAGTTTTGTGACACCTCCCCTATGTACACCGGTGGCTAAAATGTTGTTTTTCTTTTGTAAAAAAGAGAGAATAAAGCTGAAAAAACAAATAATTGATTATATACCTTTAAAGCTCTTCAGACATTTACTCTGTTTCTAGTAGCATGGATGTTCAAAAGCTGAGACACGCAGATATTTCTTAATTCAATATTTCTGGAATTTTGAACATACTGAAAGGAAAAGCAGACTTCATCTTGTGCTGTACATGTCTAGCAAGTCAGTTCATTCTCCATTTCCTACCTTCATTTCAGGTAAAATATCCCCTGTCAGTTTAAAGTACGAAACAGCTGAGACAGTGACATAAAATATCGACAATAAAACAATGACAAATCATCACTTACACTATGGCAGTCATTGTTACCTGAAAACTGAGACTACAGAATATGTGTTTAAAGTGGCACTTATGATGTAGCATTATCAGAAATGTGATTAATCTGTCTCTAACAAAACTCTCATGGACCTTCTGAAGCTGGGAGTTGACATTTTAGTGCAAGTAGGAATGGAAAATTTTCCTGATGATTGCCTAGGACTGTAACTTAGTTCTCATTAAAACATGAGTAGTTTGACAGAAATCAAATATCTGCTCTTTTAATTGAGAAACTCATGCTGAATTCCTGATAAATGTGATAGCTTGATTAAGTTGTAATGTTATATAAATGACCAAAATGAGAACATTACTGTATACTTTGTGTTCTTGTTTCACTTATAATTAATCTAATTTTGCAAGTCCATATATACGTCATATATATATGGACAAGACCCAAATGAATGGAAATTCTTCAATATCTTCTATGTGGGAAAAGACATGAATAACTACAATTTAGCAAGATTACTAAGAAATACCTATGAGACTACATGGGAAACATAATGAATATCAATGGATTTATCATCATATTGTCTTGTATAAGTAGCCTCATAACTTAATGAACAGTGAAATTGAAGTAATTCACATTAAGAAATACTGAAATCTTGTGGATTCTTGAAAAGAAATACAAGTTTTTTATCAATAACGTTATACAGGTTACCTAAATACACTCAACAAGAATTCAACAATGACCCAAAGAAGGACATTTCCTATGGTAAATTAGTTATTGCCAGCTAGAAATAAACACAGACATTCCAATATGGAAAAAAAAAAAAGCTTCAAGAGTGAGTAAGAGTGAGAATTTTTGCATAAGATCATGAATTAACCATATAGTACATCCTCAGGGCACCACCAATGTCAGAATTAACTCCCATTAAAAGGAGATAATTAAAATTTTAACCAGTACATCTTAGAACCTTCAAAGGCTGCACAAGGATTCCCTAGGAACACAGAGCTTTGTGAGTAGCAGTAGGTTTGTTACACAGATATGAAATGCTGCAGATAAGGATGTACTAGGCACAGTAGACAATAGCAGAATCACAAGAGTAGTCTGAGTTAGAGGGACCCACAAGGGTCATCAAATCCTATTCTTAAGTGAATGGCCCATACAGGGATTGAACCTGTGACCTTGGCATTATTAAAACCATGCTCTGACTAACTGAGCTCATCTGGGGGTCAGCATCTTCCTTTACTTAGCTTTGGAGGAAGGGATAATATAGATAAGGATAAAAGAAGATTCTAAACATTTCAGAGTAAAAATACAATCGTGTCTCTGCAACAGCAAAGGAGTCTCTTGACTTAGAAGAGTTTCAGCTTTCATTTCTTCTATATTTACATGCAGGTTTCCAAAGGTATACTAAAATGAGTATGTTGGGCTAATCCAGTTATGAATATTTGTAAAATGGCCACTTAAGTATCTTAATGGAAAGCAAAAACAGTACAGCTTCTCAAGGCTACTTCAGTAGCATCCCTTGTAGTTTCATTTGCATCAAAATGAGGATAAAATAGAGAATCAGAAAATAAAGCCAAATTTATTTTGCCTACCTAAGGATGATCACAACTGTGGCTGGGAAGTTGCCTGCATAGACCTTTGAAACCTGTGGGAATCTAGTCAAAAATAAATATTGAAGGGACAGCAAGGCTATTTTGCTTTGGAAAGTTTGGAAATGTGGATTTTAAACTACTTATATGAACAGGATTCATAAAAAGAAACTTCTATGTTGCTCTTGGTCTATTCATGGAAATAAAATGTAATGTTGATTTTATAACTAATGTTAGTAAAGAGTTAAAAGTGGACGTCATGTAAAAGAAAACTTTGATAGTCTCTTTCCATTTACAAGAAAAACCCAAGAAATAACAGTGATAATGTTCTGATGGTGATTCAAAATATTTTCCTTAGGTTTTTTGGCACATTCTGGACAATAATTGTAATTCCAGTAATTGGGAAGTGTAAAGGCTGTTAGGGGCATTTTGTGGCAAACAGCGATGTTTGCATCCATAATTTTAAATCATTAACTCATGTAATTAAAATTTTTTTATAAACTACATTTTCATTTTTTTATACTCTGCTGCCTCTTCTGTCTGCACAAACATACAGAAACACAGGGCAAGAGGAGCAGAACAGGTAATTGGCAATTTTTCTATTGATCTGATAAATATTTTGTGTTAAAATGATGGTATTTTAATGAAAAATCTTATTTTCTCATAACTTCATAAGTTTGCAGCTTTGTTTTTAGAGCACATTTAAACAGTGTTATTATTTTTTTCATAGCATTTCGGAATCTTTGTATGTGAGATGACTTAAACCTATTTTGAATTGTTATATCTTCTAAAAAAAGTACGCAGATATTTTCACTGCAGGATCAGTTAGTTTAGTAAAATTACCCCAGAGATGAGTGAGGCACTCACTCATTTACACACACATTTACATTCACACAATTTAGGAATTTTAAATTGTATGAGCCTTCAGTGAAGAAATATAATAGTTCTAAAGGGACAAAATCCTTCTCAGGTAACTTTCAGATTCCTTGCCAGTCACCATGTCTGTGCAGAGAACATGAGAAGATAACAATCTTCTTGAGAGCAAATCATAAGGACTTAAATGTAGCAACTATGGTGAAAACAGTTCTGGCCAGACAGAAATAAGCTGGATCTAGAGGATGCATGGAACAATAGGTCACCAAAGGTGCTCAAATACTGACTGTCCAATATCCTGCTTAGTCCTGACATGGGGCTTAAATGTGCTTATAAAGCAAAATGTCTTAAACCTCTAAGAATTTATATTCAAAATTGAGCTCAGGAGAAAAACAGTTGACATAGACTAGACTGAAGAACATGAGCCAGGGTGTGCCCAGGTGGCCAAGAAGCCCAGTGACATCCTGGCTTATATCAAGAAGAGCGTCACCAGCAGGCCCAGGGAAGGGATTGTTGCTCTGCACTCGTCACTGTTGAGACCGCACCTCAAGTTCCATGCCCCATTTTGGGCCCCTCCACTCAGGAATGACACTGGGGTGCTGGAGCGTGTCCAGAGAAGGGCAACAGAGCTGGGGAAGGGTCTAAGGAGGAATGAGTCCTATGGGGAGAGACTGAAGGAGCTGGAGTTTTTACAGTGGAGAGAAAGCGCAGAGGAGACCTTATCCTCCTTTCCAATATTTTAGTAATTCCATGAAATTCTTACCCTTTACTTGTGCTTATTGTTTTGGAAGTCCAATAAATATTTATATAAATTTGTCCAACTGCACGTACAAACCAGTTTTTTTGGTAAGAGTGAGTTATGTGTTCATCAAGTCATTAGTACAATCACAAACTTAATAAAAAACTTTCTAGCTCTTCTAAAAACAATCTCATAAGATTTTAATAGCCTTTGCAGCATGAAATGGAATATTAACAAATGTCAGCACTGGGAATTAAAGTAAGTCCCAGCTAATTTTAAGTCTCCTCATGAAGAATGTAACTTAGCCTAAAGAAGTTAATCGTATTTCTATGCAAAAAGTTAGTGCCAATACTTCCATTTAGATTTGATAAATCAAAAATTAACATCTTCAAGCACAAGAGAAAATTAATTCATGATCATTAATTCATAAATGATAATTGTATGCTGAGGGCCTTAGATATTTTATATACTATATATATATAAATCCCAGGCGTCTTTTCTGAGCACTCTTGCATTCTCTTTTGCTTCTGTAATTTCTTTTTAGCTTCACTGGGGACTAAGAATGTGTAAAGGATGCAAGAGTAGAGCTTTGGGTTTTTAAGCATACCAAAGTACATATATACATGATTTTGATCAGATCTGACTAAAAGTGCTATAATTCAAACTAATGAAATTTGTATGCATCCCTGAACAAATTTTAAAGGTACAAAACCCAGAGGGACATAGTTTCTAATAGAAGTGCTGATGGAGCCTTATGAATGAGCATAATTATTTCAAATATATTAAGCAAATACCTTTAATCAACAGCTGAATGGTAGCACGCTGTGATAATTATTTCTGGTTGATGATGAGAAGACTGATTGCAATTTCCTCATTAACTTACTTTTTTCCCACTTCCATAAGTTTTTCTCTCTACATACTTTCTTCCCTCAACAATTGATATCTTCTTCCTGTTGCAGCATTTTTTAGTCACAAAAGCTGTTAAGGCTCATATGTTTACCACCTATATTGATGAGTCATAATATTTTTTCCAAACAGGACATATTCACACATTTAAAAAAAAAAAAACTTTAATGTTAAGACACGGTGTGTTACTCTGTATTTGTTATGGTCATGGTAGTTCTCCGAAAGAAAATAAATTAAACTAATTCTCTGCCCATTCCTTTTAAAAAATGCTTAAAATCAGGACAAATAAATTAAACAACCTTTCACTCTAGAAGAGTATGCAGTGTATTGAAACACAAAGATTTTCAGTTGTGAGCCTAGGGTTTTTTTTTTCATTGAGTAAGTTTTGGCTCATTGAACCATTTTTATTAATTTTTTAACAAGGGTGAAAGAAAATGAAAATTAAAAAAAATATATACTGCATTTTTTTCTACTTTATGTTGGTGTCCCTTACAGACAGAAGACATGGATTGGGAAGGAGACAATTGCCTCAAATCTCATCATTATAATTTAGTATTTTTACTAACACATTTAGTGTAATCTCTGTTAGGAGTAAGGAACTGCATAAATTATTTTTGTGAATACTTTTGAATTGTACTTATTATATATTCTTTTTACATGTCAAGAAAGTCTATTAGAGAAAAAAAATCTGTAATCTGAGCAGAAGTATTTTGGATATCCTGTAGTATGTTACTAATGTCATTCTGGTTACTTAAGCCCCAGTTTCTATCTCAGAAGTTGCATTTACTACTTGAAAAAGATAGAAAATTATTTTGCCTATTGAAAAGGGAATTTTGCATATTAGACAGGGAATTCATCAATGCTCTTCTGAGAGTCAGCACCCTGTGTTCATCTTTCAGAACTAAAACTGGACAGCCAGAAGAACTAACTCAAGATCCAGAATTACCTTGGAGGCAATATGTACACAAAGAAAGGAGAAAAGCCCTGTGTTTGGCTCCGATAGAATGAGAAGTACACATGGGTCAGGTAATATTTAATTTATTTAGGGAAAAAGTTACCTTAAGCCAAAATCCAGTTTGTGCTCTGCTTTGCAAAGTTTGATTTCTACCGTGTTATCTTACATGTGCTTAGCTCTAGGCATCTTTCCCAAAGTTGGAATAATCTTTTCTTTCAAAAATAAAAATACTTTGAATTTAAGTTTCTTGCAACAAAATTTATAACAATTCAACTGGTCAAAACCATTCTGACCTCAGCACAGAACTCAGAGCAAATCCTATGGAAACCCAGATTTCCTTACATTATTTTGTTAACATAATTTTGATTGCATTTCAGCAAAATCTTTAACTTCTATGGATGCTTTTTGCTATTTAACATCACATAAATATTTCACTTATCTTTTTCATTAGTTTTGCACCTAGTTTTAATACTTAAACGTCTTTTGTGTATCCTGCCTATGCTTGCATTATTATTTGTAATAATTTCATACATTACTGGAGTATGCAGCATACCAATTGGAAAATATATACCAGTAAACTGTCTTATGTCCTAAGAACCTAAGACATACCCTATCAAAATCACTTGGATTCTTCCTAGTAACTCACTTGATTTTGAATTTGGCTTTTAAAAAGAATTTACTGACACAATCTCCTATATTTAGAGGGTTTGTTTGTTTTTAAAGGTGAAGAAGGAACTAAACAGTGATAATCCCAAGTTCAACCCGGAACTGAGGAATCTGGCTTGTAGGAAATGCATATTCAAATCTTTTGGATTCATCCCTGGGGTTGTCATTTGGAAAATGAGTTCTAGGCTATTTTTAGTTAATCCACTTTTTATCTTTTGTCATGGAGCATGAGTATATTTTGAAATCTTCCCTTCTTGCAGTGGAATAAGGTATCTCAAAAATCGATTTTTTTTAAAATTTTTTTTTTCTGGTTGTGTCTGTATAGGGACATAGAGGAAAGGAACAAATCCAAATAAAGTTTTTTGAGAAAAGTATACCAAATAAAAATGTGGAACAAGTACTCTAATAAACAGGAATTTTGGAATTTTGTTTCTCTGATTTTGACAATTGAGAATGTCAACATAAAAGAGACTGGAAAGGGGAAGATTAACAGTAGCCAAAGTGGGAAATAACTATATCACATATGGGAAATAACTATATATCACATACAAATGTGAATATCTGGCCAAAAAGTAGAGGATACAAAAACATGCATGCAAGGCAATGTGATCCATAAAGTAAGGAAAGGAAGCTCAGTGAATGAAATTCTAGTCATTTGATGGAGTTCCCTCCACTGTCTTCTCATGAGAAATACATGTGTCTTGCAATTATGGCTTTACCTGTTCTCAGCCACCTTAAATTAACAAAAGCTGTATTAGTCTAGGTGGGAAAACTTCAGGTCTGCATATTTGAGAAGTACCTTTACTTCTGTGTTATATTGCTCTCTTTAATCAAGTACCTTAAAAAGTTTTTGAAGAGTCCAAGCTTTTCTAGAATATCCAAAAAAGATGCTTCCCAAGGGAGACTGAATGTATTACAGAATGATCTACAGAAATGAAAGACAGGAAGACACTTCAGTAATTTTTGAGAGCATGGCAAAAGGTTTTAAAACAAAGATTACAGAAGCTGGTTTAATAAAAATGTAGGCCACTTTTAAGCCCTTTCTAAAATATACATGTTTTTCTGGGCCAAACATTTTCCACTTTATAATGAAAATCATCATTCATTCAAGTGTTCCTCAGAGATTAAAACTAGTGCAGTTATTTCTTTTTCAGCATTGGAAAAAACCATTAAAGAAAAAAAGCTTTCCTTATTGGTTTAATTCTCACTCCTTGCCCCACCTTCCCAGGGCCAATTTTTGTTTTTAAAGACCGTCTGAAAATTCCTTAACTGTCCTTAGTGCATAACTATGAGCTTGCATTTATGACATAAAAGGAGCAGTGCCTGTCTTTTGGACAGACTTTGGAGCTTTGTAGAATGCCTGAAGTTCTCATTACAATGGAAGTGATTTTTCTTTAAAATGCATCTTAATAAAAGACTAAATGATAAATATTTGCAAAAGTAAATTTGGCTGTTAAACAAATGCCTAGAAACATAATTCTAGGAAATCTTTGAATATGTAGGATGGATTACTTTTTCAACAGCTCAAATGTCTGTAGCTGTTTTAAAGCAGGAAAGTGCACATACCAGAATTAATGTATGCTGTATAGTGGATTAATTGGAAAAACAACAATGTTAACAGAATATTCTGCTATGTCTGTATATATTTGGCTAGAAATACAACAAATAACAAATTAACATAGAAATATGAAAATCTGTTGGTACAACACAGTACCTTGACATAGGACCTTGACATAGGACTGTAACTCCAGTTCAGAGTAATTCTAGCACACCTTAGTAAGGACAGTTCTTTTGTTTTGTTTCAGTCTACATTTTTCCCGTTGAAAGAATCCTCCTGTTACCAACAACCTACAGTTAGACAGGGGGTCAAGACCCTCTTGACTAGATGATAAAAACTTATAAATTACCCTGACCTGTTTGTTTATTTTCCTTTAGGCCAACACTTTGCTTTCAAGTTCTTTAGCTTTAGTGACCACAAGTAGGACTAATCAAGCATCTTGTGCTTTGAAAAGGCAAAATGGCATTTGAAGTGTGGTGTTTCTTTACAGCCCTACCCTTGATAATGTGTTGCTAGGTATTTATTCATAACTCAGTCTGTGATTGGAAAAGGAAGGGGTCTGTCACCAGCACAGGTGACAAAGGAGCAGCAAAGGGCCTGCAGTAATTGAAATAATCATCCATTAATGGTACAGGAGAAAGTAGTCCCACACAATCATATTTTGTCTTGCTTCTGGCCTAGGCAATCTTCAGCTTGTATGGATCATATTCTGAGTTAAAGAGAATTTTTTTTCATGTCACTGTGCACTTAAAGAAATTATCTTGATTTTTATTTCCATGTTGGTTTCTGTGGCTGCTGCATTAACCTGGGCCTTGGTAGTACATATAGGACTAAAGAGACAGACATTCTAGATACCAATATTCAGAGAAATATCTTTAGACTAGAATCAGACCATACTCACTGAAATTTTCTGATGGCTTGAAAACTTTACTGACTATATAGTACAGGAAGCAGGCAATGACTCCTTCAAACACAGATTTTCGTACGATTGGTATATAGAAATTTTATGACTGATAATAGTAACTCTTGTTAGAATTGTCATGGACCATGAATATTATCAAAGTGGCAGGTCTTTATCTATGAAACTACACTCATCTAATTCTGAAAGGTTAGATACATGGATAATTCTAAATAGTATTTGTAGGTACCCTTTATTTTGTGAAAGGAGAAAGAAGCAATGGGAAAATACTTTTCCAGAAAAAATGGTTTCATTAGATTTGCACTGGTCAGTCATTTTTATTACACTCAAAATGTTTATAAGGACAAAAATGGAATATATTTAATTGAGTAAAATAATCTGTTGCTAGAGTTTTTAATATTCTAACAGTCCAAACAAAATGCAATAAATAGTTATTTTATGTCAGGCTATAGTAATACCAACACTTACCATTCAAATGATCTAATATCATAGATACCGTGTTAATAACAATAAAAATTGCTATACATGAACTTCTGACTGCTTCTAAATTCCAGATGATATCTGTTTTACTGTTATTTTTCATATTCTTAAAAATAGTTTGACCTGATTCAAAAAGGTGCTCTCCTGAAGTGACCAGTGTGATCTGTTTTCTGCTTAAGTCTGTTTTCTTCTAAACTAAGATTTCTTTCTAGGATTATGAATCCCTCTAAGTGGAATAACTACTTCTTAATACTGGCTATTAATGGATAGTAGGTGTTCTAGCACAAAGCTACATTAAGTTAAAGTAGAGCAAAAAAAAAAAATCTGCCCATTAGACAGTTGCTCTTAAAACTAAAATCAGATCAATCAATATATGTCTAGTCAAGTCCAACCAACACAATTTCCGTGGGTGTTTACTAATAATGGCAAAATACCTTTTTCCTTGTCAAATCTCAGTATGGCTTAAGGTGTCCTTGAACGTTATCCACTAAGGCATTCTTGTTTGAGAATCACATTGTGCATAATTTTCTTTCCTACGCTGCATATCACGAACAGCATTCATCATGCTGACTAGAGTTGAGTCTGCTGCAGTTGCCAGAGAGATTTTTCTTACACTTATGCTTTTAAAGTTCTCTCCAGCCATTTGATAAATCCATTAAAGTCTCAGGTTTTAGACCACTAATTTGATGATGGGTCAGGTAATATCCTAGTCGTAATTCCTATTGGATTAACAGGAACAGATGTTGCAAAGTTTCTACGTGATTTCTGGTGATCTGTCCTGAAAACACTCAAATGGCTTTAAATCAGTCTGAGAAGTCTTCAAGCAAAGTAAAAATATAATTTCTCAATGAACTTGTCAATAAGAACTGCACAGTGTTATGTGATATACTATGATAAAATTTTCAGTATACTCAGATTTTTCATGGAAAAGATTTATGCCTCTCATTCAAGTCTTCTGGGGAATAGATACATGTCTGTTAATTCCTGGAAGCATAACTTGTTAATGTTTCTGCAGTCAAAGCAATAATAAATGGAATGATGTCTAAAACATGTAACCCTGTCAGATCCAGGTCAGACAGAGGTGAACTGCTTGCTGTAAGTGCACAGAACTAATCCTGCAGGTCATTAAATCAGGTATAGCTTTAAGTAACTGTTTCCAGAATTGATTTTTGAAGACAGCAGCATCTGAACTTCTGGCTTTAGTCTATACATTTCCTTTCCTGTGAATTGTGCAGCAGGTGGTGAATGTATTCTCATGATTTGCAGAATATACAACACCAACACTGGATGTTTCATGTTCAAATAAAAAGCATCCACAATGCTTAGGACATTGCAGATTGATCACCAGGCATCAATCAGTCAGGTACCTAAATAAAGTGAAAAGTTGAATTTTTTATTTTCTCCATCGGCAGCCATGATCTAGAATTCTGTGTTATAGTGTTCAGTGCAATGATTTATGAAAAAGTATCCTAGAAATTCTGAAAAACAAAGGAAAAAGTAAAAGACTGGTATTTATATTAAGTAATTGTACAATGATTGGAGGGGAACTTCCAGAAATCTGAACATAACATGATAATAACATTTTCTGTAAGCCACCTCTGTGACAACTGCTTTTTCTGGCATAGACAAAAAGGGAAATACAGAAATAAAAAAGGAAGTTCTTATACTCAGCAGATCTTCATAGTTGTTGGTTGTCACTCACATTTTCCTCCTTTTGTACAGTGCTTTTGAGAACCCCACATATATAAATATATTCAGTGGAGAACCAAATGCAGAAACACCAAATAGAAATGTGAAGAGAGAGATAAAAGTACACTATCAGTTGACTGAAAAGGGAAAATTTTAAATAAGATAAAATTAGATTAAAATAATTGTCTGATTTAATGTATTTATTGATGATATTAGGTACAGGATAGAATAATATTGTTAATCAAAATAGAATAAATAATGAAAATAAATTTTTGGTTTGTTTAAAGGATTTTTTTTTTTTTTTGGCTTGGGGTTTTTAGTTTGGTTTTCTTGTTGGTTTTTAGGGATTTTAAGTGTTTTGGGGTTTTTTTTAGGTTTTTTAGGGTTTTTTAGGGTTTTTAGGTTTTTTTGTTGTTTCACCAAAGAAAAACCCCAAAACAACCCAAAGGCAGACCAAACCCAAAAATCAGTTACTTACTTTCATTTATAGAAAATAACATTAACATTAGTATTTTTGAGCATCTATCTTTTTTTTTTTCTTTTAAGTATGCCTTATAGACTATGTTTAAAAATAGAGTAGGAGAGTGTAATATAAAAGTACCCCCACATTTGAGGATTCAGTGCTGTAGGTCAAGCTCTTTCTGAAAATACACAGTAGTAACTTCTTTTAAAGAAAAATCTACCTTAAATATTACAGCAAATGTCAGTAAAACTTGTGTCTGAGTAATAATTCTCTATATGCCTGGCCACTGGTTGTAATTACAGCATACAAAATTGATGTTGCTGTGCATAAAACTATTTCTGAAGTACTAAAAAGAACTGTACAAATGTAATAAAAAGTGAGCAGAAGTACCACAGAGAATGATGAAGCATAGATTTCTTAAAAGCAAACATAAAGTTAGGAAAAAGAAAAGGGCAGCAGATGAATCTTAAACAAGAAACAGAGAAATAGATCACTTACATTTCCTTATAAAATAACAGATTTAGATAGGATGAGAACACCATAAAATTCCAGAAAGAAAGATGGATACCATAGCAACATACACAATCCCCCACCAAACTCGGAAGTGAAATTAATTGTTTCAAACTGGGCTTTTGATTAAGATGTATTTTTATTGAACATGAAGGGTAGGAAATTCACCTAAGAGATCGTATTCTTCAGGCAAGAAATTCATGACTTTAAGAAGCAAGAAATTTCAAGAGCTCACTGCCCTACTGAGCACCAAATTCTATGCAACGTAGCTGAAAAATATTTTGTTTTACTTAAAATGAAAGGTGAATAATTTTTTAATTTTCCAGAGTCTAGTTATTTGTTCTAGTCTGGAGCAAAGACATTCCTAATTTAACAGCTTTCCTCTACAGTACTGTACAGATCCTGTGCAGTTGCTACACACCCTGCTGACAATATGAATATATATGTGCAACACTGGCAATTAAAAGTGTGGTTTCCACTGGCACCCCAGGGAATAGTGTGTGGATTCATGGTGATACTCCCAGAGTCAAAGGAATTCTCTTATTAAAGGTGATTTAAATTGTTTTCATTGTCTGTCAAACAACGGCAGCCCCCCAGCCAATTCAAAAGCCAATTCAATTAGTTTCCTTCCACTTATGGTCTTCCAAAAATCACAGTGTAGTTAAAAGCCCTATCCATCAGACAGATCAGTTGTAGCTGAGCTATTAAATATCTATGGGCCATAAAGCCATTTTTTTTTCTGAGCAGAGCTACTGTGTAATAAATGTGTAAGTTATTTTAAACAAAAATGCTATAGAAAGGCAGTTTCCCATGACAGATGAGTAGATAGTCCTGGGTTTCAGGCATTTTAAACTAATAATTTTCCTCAGAGAAAAATCTTGTAAATATGGTCATTCTTAATAACAAAGTAAAAGGCACTATTTTTTATTTTTTACCCAGGTTGTGTGGGCTTTTTGTTGGTTTTGGGGTTTTTGTTCTTTGTTTTCTTTTTTTTTAGAAAAATAAGAACTCGACCTATTTTTAAACAACACACTGATATGTACAGATGTGTATGTATATCTATGAATAGATAGTTCTATATACATTTAGAAATAACTTGTAATATGGAAACAGGACAAATAAAAGCATGCTTAGAACATCTGTGCTCAGCAACTGTCTCATATATGGTTAGGTATATGGAAATGTTTGACAAGACATTAATTATATTGTGAATGGGATAGTAAATAGTAAAAGGGATTTCTTTTCTTAAAAGCTTCATCTTTACAGTGCTGACTTCAAACAGGTGAACAAGCTAAAAGGTGTAAATATATAATAAGGCATGATCAGCCGTGTAAAGTGACACTTGTTTTTGTTGCTCAATGGAGATCATGCATGAAATCCTTATGGCCTTGCCTGATCTGTTGCTCAATTTATATAATTTGCTCTAATTTATTCTGCTATTCACACGTTTTTAGGTCTTCTTTTGCACCTTTATTTCCTGTAAATTGCCCTTCACGTCCTGTCTTTCAAAGGCTGATGGGAATTAACTGTTAACTATTGTTTGATCGTGTGTGGATTGCTACTGTTAGCAATTATTATTTTCTTTACTTTGGATATTAAAATCTGTGACCAGGCAAGATGGCCAGGGATTATATCAAAGTAATGCAAATGATGGGAGAAAATAAATTTCTAATTCACCATTGGGCCCCAATAAAAGATAATCGCTACAACTTAATGAAATCTTAGTTATGCAAATTTGTGGAGCTTTTTTAGAAGATAAAAAAAGAAAAAGAAAAAGAAAAAAGAAAAAAGAAAAAAGAAAAAAGAAAAAAAAGAAAAAGAAAAAGAAAAAGAAAAAGAAAAAGAAAAAGAAAAAGAAAAAGAAAAAGAAAAAGAAAAAGAAGAAAAAGAAAAAGAAAAAGAAAAAGAAAAAGAAAAAGAAAAAGAAAAAGAAAAAGAAAAAGAAAAAGAAAAAGAAAAAGAAAAAGAAAAAAAAAGAAAAGCATTGCTCTGCTAGCAAAGTCAAAGCATTCCAAAACAAGTTTTACTTATAGTTTTTTAACAGCATTAGACCAAACTTTGAGGACAACTTATATTAGTCAGACAGGAAAACTTTATACTCATATAGACATTACTCTTTGAGAGGTTTTATGAGAAGTGAGAAGTGATGAAAAAACCTCAGCTTGAAAGGAAAATGGAACTACATTGATAAGAAAATGTTCATGTGTAGATTTTCATAAATTGTGTATTTGCCTGAATTATTGGGAGACCTTAACAATGGAGGATAAATTATGTAGTGCTCTCAACACTGAATTCTTGGTAAGAAACTTTTTCAAAAGTAGTTTGTTGTCCAGTGGTATAACAGAATTTATTCAGGGATCATGAAAACTAAGTGTAAACCCATGTCATGTAGTGATCATTACAGCTCCTGAAAGCCTATTTTGTAAGGTCTTAAATCCTGAAAATTTGAAAAGATGAGTTACTTTTAAAGCTCAGGAAGTTGTGTTGAATTCAGGGACGCAGTCCATATTTGTAAAATTCAGACTTACTGTAAACATTCAAGAGATGAAGCTAATGTTTGCACAAGAAGTAGCAGACCACATTAAAAAGTAAAAAAAATCCAAAAAACTTAACAGGAGAAATTGCAATAAACCCAAAATAAATAATCAATAATTTCAGTCCAAAACCCATGACAAATAGGGGTCAGAGAATGATCAAAAATTTGGAAATTAAATGCTCTGCAGTAAAGCAAAAAGTGACACATTCAGAAATAGATTACACCTAACATTAAATATAGGGGAGGAACAGTTTGAAGAATATAGTTTCTTTCAGGCTTGCAAAGGTTGAAAGGCAAAGTGGTACCCACTTAAACTGTTAAATAATTTTTGACCTATACCTCACCATTTAGGGTAATGAATAAATTTGATTAAGCTGAATATTAATAAGACAAATAATCAAGCAATATATTTAAACTTTCAAAGAGTGATGCAATTTAAATTAGCCACAAAATTCAAAATGACAAAATGTTATACTTCCATTATGAAAGCTTCTCATTATAGATATTCATTCTCAATGTGTATATGATAATAAAAAAGAATATGATTCTATATAAAGAAGGTGTCTTTTATATAGACAAAAATATCCTTAGAATAGTTTTAATTTTATGATCTTTCAATGGCAAGTTATTACACAAGATATGACAATATGACAATAGGGATCAGAATAAGAACACTTACACATGACATCATTTTCTGATCTGGTATACGGAGTTGTGGTTCTGATTGAGAAGAATGAGCCATTTTTGTGAAATATCTCTTGATCTCAGTTAATCATTCACACTGGCTGGCTATACAATGTTTCATAATTTACAGACTGTGCAGAGAAAAAGACGCTTGTTTCATTTCTCCGGGTACATAATGGATGAGAACAGAAATGACTCAGGTGAATGGACACTAGAGGGATGCTATTCTGTGGTAATATATTACCACTACCCTGCTAGTAATAGAACAGGAACAATGTCCCATTGTCCAAAGCTGGAATTCAAGCTTTAGTAAAATTCATCAAGTATATCAACTGCTTCCTATAAAAGCAGACATGAGGTAGTTATTTTCTATCGACCAACATAAATCAGACTGGAACTGCAGCTCTGAGCCTTTGAATGAAGTTTTGGTTCACAGCATCCCACCACAGCTTGATTTTTAAAAGGCACTATTTAATCTGTTAATAAAAATATAAAACACAACAACAACAAAAAATTCAAAGCTTTCTGAACCATCTAACTGAAAATATCCTTGGCTGCCAAAGTAAAACACATTTTCAGAATACAGATGGATTGTCTCTATGTTACTTTAATTTTTCTCCCTTTCAGAATTGAGTTTGGCACAAATTATGAAAGATAGATTGAGGGTTTTATTTTTTACTCACAGTTTTGAATATTAATATTTTGGGTTTTTATTGCCACAGAGTTCAGTACTTCTATCCTTCAGTAGAATTATTCCATGTTAAAATAAGGTAAGTCAGTGAAAGGAAAGAATTGTAGAGCCATGTGGATGCCCTCACCCACACTGAATATTGAATTCTTTGAACAGTTTCTGCATTTTCACTGTGATGTCTGGATCAAGATCCTACTACACTAAACTACAAATGTCAAATTCTGTTTTGCAGATATCAAATGCAAAACTGTTATTCTGAATATTTAAATAATAAGAGAAGTTAGACAGAATATCTTTTTCATTAAAAGTACTTCATGCTTGAATTGTTTATGATTTGGAGATCCCTTTCTTATTCAGCTTTCCACCTGAGGATCCTCAGTTTTGTTGTCAGCTATGGTAGTTTGAACTACTATTTTTCTTGCCCTTCTGGTACGTTTTTTTGAATTTTCTCGTGTGCCATACATGTCTATCTGTGTTCAAATAAACTCATCCTAGAAAACTAACATCTCACAACCTGAGCGTCCAGTTCCATTTAGTATTTACTGTGCTGGTGACAAAAATCCTACATGTGATGTCTATAATGAGTTAAAAATACTGCTTTATGCCAGGTAGACAGCCATTTCCTGACTTGCCTCTATCATACCAACCCTGAGTTGGATCTTCCAGGTGCTGAATACAGGTAACGGTCTATCCCAGAATTACTTGATAACAATATGAACACAGATCCCAGAATTCTCAGAAACAGGCTGAACCCTAAGAATTTGTAATGACTCCATACTATTTCCTAAATGGATAAATTAAGTAAGCAGTTCACACTGAAAATCATCACTTGGTAAGCTAAGGGGAAATAAAAGTGTAATGTACTTATTGGAAGTGACAAATTCAAATAGCAGAAGGAACTAAGAGGAGTCAGAGAAAGGAGAATGCCTTGATTGCATCAGAATTGATTCAAATGATTTGGGGAAATAATATGAGAAGACTGAATAAGCAAAAGCAATATTCTGATGAACCATATCTGTATCTCTGTACATAGTTTAGAAATAGCCTTGAATACATCAGTAAAAGTATTTTTGGGAGTTCTTTTTGTATTTTTTTAATAGTGAGGGAAATTACAATTTCTTTACCCTTTGTTAAGTACCAATAACAGGGCTAAATCTGTATTTGAACTCAGTTACTAAGAAAGGACATTGACTAGAGAAAATCTAAAACATGACAAAAATCTTCAGAAGGCTACATGATGGAAAGAGAAGAGCTCAAAACGCATTTTGGAGGTAAGCAAACAAATAAGTGATGCAGTATTAAAATAAAAAATACATTCAAGGTGAGTAAAAAAGAGGGGACAAGAGTCAGCATAAGAAAGCATAGATTAGAGGCATTAAGGTAATTCTAAAGAATTCAGGGGACAACCTGAATCAGAAAAGAAAATTTAAAAGAGAAAAAGAAACAAAATTAAAAAGTGGAAAATAGGTGGGATTGAGAAATTACAACTTAATTCTAGAAAAATTGTTGCACCCCTCTCACCAATTGAATTTAATGGTAATGCAATGTTGATTATGAGGAAAGAATGTGCATAAATGAATGTTTGGGCAAACTGACCAAACCATAGCATCAGAAGGACAAGGTTCTACAAATTATTAGATGCAAATATCATGTTGTTATCATCCAAAAGAGATTTCTCTCTGTGCCTAGGATGAAAAACAAGATAAAAGGGCTGTGGCTTAATTAGGTCATGAATTTATTAGCTGAGCTCATGTGGGAACTCTTGCAATAAATTGTACAGTGCATATCAAAACACATTCCTTGATTGTTTTCACATACTGAAGTTATATCATCAGCTGTCCTTTCTCCCTTCTATCCAAATCATATTTCTTTTACTCATAGCCAACTCCCTGTCATTTTTACAAAAGCAATAAAAGGCAAAGGGAGGTGGATTCACTCTAGTTACTCCAAACAGCATAATTAAACTCATTTCTCAGCTTTGGGGTGTTCCTTGATCTCTGTCCATTTCCTAATCTGATTAATCACGCATTAGAGCATCTGTGGAATTGACAAATGATTTGGACTCTTGCTTCAAATAAGCCTTCAGATAAGATCTAGTGCCTGGTACTTCCTCCCATTTCAAATTAACTTTTCAGATACCTTAACAATTTCCTTCCAAATTCAATCATCCTCATCCCTGAATAACCCATGTATTGAACATGATATTTTTGGTGGATGTCCATTAATCCTCCTGCTGCTAATAACTGAAATGTTATCTGGCCTTGTCAACCCTGGAGATAATTCACCATATCCTTTCTGAAAAATGTGGCCTCTGGGAACAACTGGCACTAAGAAAAATGTCCTTGACCTGTCTTTTTTACTTTTTTTAATTTATTTTTTTTTAGTTTAGTTTATACTTATTGATCCCTTCAAAAATCTCAGTAGCCCTGCAATAAAATCAAAGTTTCAAGAGTCTGCCAGACCCTGGCCAGCACTACTTGGTGTCTTCCTCTCTTTGCAGTGGTGTCTCACTCCTTCAGCCCAGCACTTACAAGCTGAAAGTCTCAGAGGTGCTTCATCTTTGGACCCCCGTGAAACTGCTGTGTAGGCCTGTTCAGACATCATGTTTCAGTCAGATGATTACGAAAAACCAATGAAGAAGTATTTAACCTCCATACAAGAAATAAGCAATCTCTGTGTTAGAAATCGCTAAATATTAGGGCACCTTTCAAAAAAGTTATAGGTAGAGATACCAATTTGAATTTCCTCATGTACTACTGGCATAATAAAATCTTGAATTAAAAAAAAACATGTTACTTCTGTTGACAAATGATAATAACAGTGCTAGACATGAAGTGAAATCTTTTTTTTTAAAGAGGCAGTTACCTATTAAACTTAACTACTGACCCCCGCATTTTCACATTTGCTTTATTAACCCTTTACTTTCTCCAAATGGCTGCTGATCTGATGTAATTAGCCATGTTCACAGAACACATCTTTTGAGGTTCAAATCAATCATAAATAGGAAAAGGGTGACTTTTGCTTACTCTAATCATTAAAACAAGCTGAATTTGAACATACTTTGTAAAAGAGGATTGACAACTCTCTTAAGATTTCTATGTACCTATGCTCCAAAATCTTGAATTATTATGGTAAACGTATTAAAGAAAGAAAGCCTGAGAGACCAACATTTCATTTTTAGCTGATTTAATAACTTTTGGTATTAAAGTGGACTCTGGCAAGGTTATATAATTGTGGGGGCTTTTTAATAAATGGTTCTTATACTGGACCTCATAAATTTATCCTTAGTATCTAATCCAATTTATTGCTTTTTATGTGAGATTTAGTTTGCTCTTAACATAAGACCTTTCTCCTTTGTACTTTTGTTCAGATATACAAGATCCAGTTGTCAGCTTGGTGTTCATATTAAAATGAGTTATCTGCTCTTCACCTCTCTAGGAAGCTTCAAGAAATTATTTTGCTTTTTAGAAATTAGCAGCTTCTGTGAAATTAAACCAATGTCCTAGTCATTGCTTCAATTTAAGTAACTCCTCTCTGCTGATATGTAGATATTTCACATCTAGGTTCATCTTCTGTTAGTACAGAGAGACCAACACTCTACAGAATATCTATTTTAATAATGTCTCTATTTTTCAAAATTTAATATTTCCCTTGTTAATTTTTTTACCTGATTAAGTTGACTAGATGCATGTTCTCAGGATCCAAAGTCAATATTGCAGAACAGAACTTTCATAATCCTCCTTGATGTTTTTTCAGACATTGGTGTAAAATAACTAATAAGAAATTGTGTAATTTTACCTGGCAGAGCACAGTGCTTCTCCATAGTGACTGATGGCACTGTCACCATTACAAATCTCTATTACATGTAAAATTTTGTAGTTTTCTTGGAAAATTTTTGTTTTCTATTGTTTTATTATATTCCTCTTCTGTCCGGTCTGTACAGCAGTATTGTCTTCCTTGGGTTCCTCTGAGGTGTAACATGCCTCAGGCACAAAGGGCGAGGTTATTTTTTTTTAATGTTTGTTGATTTTTTTTTCCAACACTGATCCAGACCAAAACATTGTTTAAGGGTTTCTTAGGTTGGTTGGTTGGTTTAGTTTTCTGTCTTTTAGACTTTATTTATGTTGGTTTTTATTCTGCTTTGCTTTGGCACGTGCTAAATGACCAGTCTGTTTTTCCCAAACACACCATTTTTTTTCTCTGCTTGAAATATCCATACACTTATCCAGATGGATTATTTTTAAAATAACCTTTCAGTACTATTTAAGTTAAAAAATAGTTCTTTAGCTTATCTCAGTTTCTATCTGTCATAGATTCATTCCGCAGACAGTAAAATGGCTCAGATCTCCTCTGTCATCCAGACAGACTTCTATAGATGTGGGCTTGCCTTGGGTGTTTGAAATAATTTACCTGAACACAAATATGGCCCTATGTCGGGTGTGTGACCTCTCACCTACGGCCAGTGAGAGCATGGAAAAAGTATGCTTTAAAGAAAAGACTTGTGCTGAGTTTTTTTTTTTTCCTGTATGTACTCAGGCAACAGAGAAGAGTTCTGTCATTCAAGATACGCTGTGCTCAAAGAATCAATCTAGAAACCCATGCAGGCAAAGAATTCTGAAGGGTTGTAAGATAGGAGTGTTGCACGCACTTATGTCTCACAGTAAACCTTCATCCAGCAGATAAAGTACATCAACTTTAAGAGCTTTCAGAAAATCAGTGATATTTAGAATATAGGAAAGCTTCTTTGAACCTATGCTTTTAGCCTGGAATGAGGCAGTGATTTCACATTTGTGACCATAAAGTTTAAGCTGTTACTATAGAGACACAGAAAAAACTGAAGCCCTGGTTATCCTGTATGTTGGTGAAGATATTGAAATAGTTCTAGAAAATGTCTGCTTTTCTTGCCTTAGTATTAAAATTTCTTTTGGAAAAAAACTAACAAAGATTTATTGTTTAGGAAAATATATTAGCACTATGGAGGTGGTGTTCTTTGACTCACAACTTGTTTGCATATGTGTGTCCTTGTGATGTTAACTCATCAAAGAAATGTTAAAACTGTTGATTTTTGATTACACAGTATGGACACAGAAATGTTTCACAGCACCAATGAGTCCAGGATAATGCTACTTGAAACCAGAGCATAGAAAGTATTGTAACACATCTTTTCCACAGCTATCCTACACTCTGACACATTTTGTGAGCTGCGTGGCATGTGGCAGACTGCTTAGTGCAGATAGAAACCTCCTACAGATCTAAATGTTTTAGAGACTGAGCAAGATTTTGTGCATAACTGTCCCTGCAAAATATCTGTCTATCAAGGTGATGTATCATTGCAGCATTTTTCTACAGTAATAAAGTTAATACAAATTCTTAAAATTGAAAACTTAAAATTTTTTTGCTCAACACTGAATTGTTTTTTCTGTTACTTCAAAGCTTCATAATTATATCAATGATCAATAGCCAAGGATAAGAAATGGATTGTAACTGATTCAAAAAAATATTCTGGGTGTGAACTGTGAACTTATGTCGGTTAGGT
Organism: Sinosuthora webbiana; assembly: GCA_013397395.1. NCBI lineage: Eukaryota > Metazoa > Chordata > Aves > Passeriformes > Sylviidae > Sinosuthora > Sinosuthora webbiana. Next base: position 292,258 of record VXBN01001094.1, on the reverse strand, counting down.
TGCAGTTATTGTTGGAAACAACAGTCGTTGTTGGTTCATAAAATACTTACAGCCTTTTCCCATAGAACATCAGTTTGTGGAAATTTTAAATAAACCTGAGAAGCATGCATGGTGGTGGTTTCACTGCATGGTGATTTCATGCAAGTTGTGAAAGCCTCCTTGTTGAAATATATTTATATATTTTAATATATATACACAAAATACTCAAGAGGTGCTTCATCGTTTTTACTCCAAAATCTGATGTTGAAAGAAAATGTCTTATGTCATAAATAACGCTATTAGGGAGGAGTGTGCATGGTAATTCTACCCATATCAAAAATTCTTCAGTGAAAATCCTTTCCCATATGTTTTTCTTAAATAAAAAATGAAAGAGCTTCTCAGAAAATACAATAGGAAAGCAGGGGAGAGGGATTGATCAGGCTAAGACTAATTGGCTGAAGTTGAGCCTCTAGAGATTAGTCATCATTAGGCAAAGGAGAACAGTTAAACTACCTTGAAATAAACAGGGTCACATCTACTTTCAGGAATAAATTAGTCTGTAGATTTGTTGACACAGCAAACTATTCCTTCCTGGCACAATGTGTACAAGGGGAAATTAGACAATAAATAATATTTGACTTTGATCTGATTTGTACAAAGTGCAATATTGTACTTTCCCTTCCTTCATATATCATATCTGATTTCATCCCAAAACTTCAGCCTTTATTTAGTTCCCCCTACACACTGTTTGAACAGACTAAATTAGTAAAGAATACAGGGGCTAGTTGATGAGTTAAAATAAATTATTTATTCTCATGCCAGAGAAGAAATTAAAACCTTCCAGTTAATGTATAGTTAGAAAAAACGTGTGCCATCAAATAATAAGTGTAAGTGGGTTGAACAAATGTCAAGATGGGTGTAAAGAAATTTAAAAATAAACTATCAGAGGCAATTTAATGGGGGTGATATAGTGCATCTGCAATGCATTGGAGAATAAAGAATAAAAAGGTTTATGCGAGAACGATATGTAATAAATATTAGAAAGTATATCATAGCCCAGATAAATACTATTTCTCCCACTTACAATAAGTTCAAAAGATCATGAAGAAAGACCAATGTCTAAAAAATATGTAGTTGACCACCTGGGTAGAACTTGCCTTGAATAATACTTTTTTCCATTGCTTTGAAATTCACAAACTGATATGAAGGAAGGGATCCTGGAAGCAACACTAGAAGATGTATCTTTGCTGAAAGAGAAAGAATGTGATGGAAAACTGCATCACAAGCTGATTAATAAATTTAAGTCTATTTGCATTAGTCCAAAGTAATGTCAGGGTAGGTTGTCCTCTGCTGTTGGGTGTTATAAAGACTTATGAATAAAATCCCATTTCTAAAGCCTATGGCTCATACCTACAACCTACGCAAATAAAAGCAGAGCTGTCATGAAAACATTTTTGTATCCTTCAGACCACTCCTGATCAGTGATTGAAGGCAAATTCCTTGTGTTTAGGAAAAAATTAAGTTATAGGAGTAATATTTCTTTTTTATAAGCTTATAATAAATTAGGAAAAATAATAAAAAAAAATGTCCAGTCACACACATACAGGACTCTAATTTAAGGAGAATACCTACTCCATTTTCTCCCTCTTTCTCCTAATACTCCAAATCCTGATTTAATTAGAAAAACAATCTGTCTTATTGGAGAAGAAGGGAACAGTGATATATATTGTCACTTATAATAGTTAGAGTTCTGTTTTCACTTTGGATTATTATAAATTGTTCATTATCAAATGTCTCAACTAGCGAATCACAGGCTCAGAATTGCTGGATAGCTCTCATTTCACAGACTTATCTGTAGGAATTCAACTTGTATCAGCCTGGCCTGGATAAATATTCTGAAAGCTGATAAAGCAACTTGAAGAATTTTGTGAGAGCTGTAATTCTATTGTGTGGTGAATCCAAACAAACCCAAAAAGTCATGGGAATGAGTGCCACTACCTGAAAGTTATACTTATGCTTAAAATGAAATTAAGAATGTGGACTTGAAAAAAACCAAGATATCTCACTTTACCTCTATGGAGTGAATTGGATCAACAGTGTTACATGGGTTTCTGCTTGCCATAACAATAGTCCACAGTTGGAAAATATAAAAATGGATCTGTAAGATTGATGGATGGAGATATGTTTTTAATACAGTGAGAAAAGTGGTGGTTTAAAATTTGGTTTGTATCTCTTTGTATGAAGAAGGCCAAGTGCTACATCTGACCAAGCTGCTCTGCTCCATATGCAGTTTATAGAAAAAGTTGAATAGATGCGACAGGTAGATAATATATCTATTAGAAAAGAGTAAATGCTTTTGTTTTGAACCTTAATAATATACTCCTGAATCATCCAAAGTCACTTTGGTTAATAACTCAGTAGGAGAGGACAGAAAAATAATCATCATCCTTTCTTTAAAAAAATTCTGTTCATTTCTGGGGGTCATTTAATCACTGCAGTATTTTTTATTTTAATTTTATTTTTAATGAAGTAATTTCTAAAAGTCATCTTAGTTCCACTGGATCTTTGCTGGCAAATGTAAAAGAGATGGGATATAAATGTAATTTGCAGGGGTTTCTGCACATCTCCACTCCCATTCTTTTCAAAAATGTTATTGCTGTTACTGTTTCAAAATGCCTGAAATTTATAGAAACTCAGCTGTGAGAGATTCCTGAGCATTGTCTTTGTCACACTTTTGTGTGACTTACATAACGGAAGTCTCTGTAGATAGGAACGTGTGAGGTAGGACAAGCTGTTAATTTCCTATGCCATCCATACCTGCTTTGATATTTCTGGCTCAGCAATTATGATAATAGAAGTTTTGAAGCATGGTTGCAGAAGACTCTTTTTCTTTGCAGTGTGTAATTTGCTGCCCTTTATACAAAGTAGAGACCCCATTTTCATAAACAGCCACACTTTTACACTTGACTACTGTCTGTTTCTCCAGCACCTAAAATAGTGTTCTAGTACTGTACATTGCAGATAGCTGTCACTGAGTTATCTCTGTTGTCTCCATCGCATCCATTTCAAGCCTATTAAGAAACTACTTTCTCTCCTGGTGCATGGAATCTTACTGAGTCCAAGGAAACAGTGGAGGTACTGAGAGTGTCAAGGTTTTAGATTTTGTGATGAGGAAGGGCCAAAGTACAGGAATTACAAAGCAAGTCAGTGCACCTGTGTGTAAGTCTTGTGAGGCTGGGACACTGGAATAAAACCAAGGTCCTTTTCTGAGTGGAAGACACAGTGAAAAGTATAACTCTTACTGTGTTTTTACCCTTTGAAGAGATTTCCGAGTTCAAGGACATTGATTATGCATGGTCAGATCTATCTTTATTTGAACTTCCTAAGGGCTCGGACATCAAATTTTTCCTACAAGGCACACTAAATGAAAGAGCAAGTATGAGCAAAGTCAGCCCATCAAGAGAAAGGTCTCAGAAAAATTCTGTAAAGGTTTTACTTTATTGCAGTGAAGCATCATCAAAAGATTGAAGGAAGTTAATGACGACCATGAAAATAATGAACATTTATCATGCTGTGGATCATTGTCCCAATGGGAATGAATGAGATTCAGCCTCTTGGGAAATTCTATGTCAGGCTGAACAAAACACTTGAAAATCTATTAGATGAAGTTTAGTAGAGGCAACTTTCAGATCAATGAATTGAAAGACTCTACAATAATGAGTCCTTTAACTCATTTACTTCAAACAATTTTGCTAGAGAAAGAGAACAGAGATGCACTGGGAGGGTGAACTGAGAGGAAATTATGACAGAAAAGGAAAGTTTGAGTTAAAGCAATTAAACTCATATATATAGAAAAAGTGCAGATAACTAGGAAGGAGAAGCTTTTCTATAATCTATAAAATGATGGAAAAAGTAACATTAGACAAAGTAAAGAAAAAAATTGAAGAAAATGAAACTGTGGATAAAAGGATTTCAAATTATCAGAGTGAAAATATGGCAGAATGGAACAAAGAAATGAAGACCACATATATACAACAATATGGAAAAAAAAGCAGTGATAAAAAATGAAAAGAGAGAGTTAGAAAAAATAATTAGCAGTTGAAAACATACTAAAAATGTTCATGGATAAATACAGAGGGAAAATTGAAGTTTTGTATTTTATTGTTGGTGGATACAGCAAAGAAATTATTTTGCACAATTAAGACAGAGCAACCTACATTGAAAACTGATATGTATTACTGTCTGCTGTTCACATGCTGAGGTTGTCTCAGAAGACAATTTATTGCATGTTAACAATAACTAGTAAACTAAATTAGGTTTTCCCTACCACCAACTTAAATATTTTTTTTTTAGTGTTTAGTGTTTTATCTCCTAGCCAAGATTAGGAGACCTTAATTAGATTCTTTTGCAAATAAATGTGGTTCTGAAAATTAGCCCCTATTTCAGCCTATTCTACTTTCATAGAAGTTTATTACCAAATTATTTTTCATTCAATCAATCTTTATAGTTGATCTTTGTATAAACAGATATTTACTTCCAACTTTCTCAAAATTACAGAGCTATATTTGGTAACTGAGGTTTTTATTGTGTTCTGTTCCCCCCCATTGAGAAAAGAAGTAAGAGACACATGCATTTTCCAACACCTGTAGGATGGGATTACTCTAAAGAAACTATACAAAAAAGTGATTACCCAATTGTTCACAAATGTAAAATTCAAAGTTAACTGTCAGCAGATATCAAGATGAGTGATTCACCACATATAATAAGAGGATAACGATGACATAAATATCTAGTTGAGTGCCTATGACTTGACAGATCTTTCTAATTTTCTACAGATCTCAGTAAAAGATATTGTAAAAGCATTGTGGAGGGTAGGTTTTTTTTGGAGGTGCTTATGAGAACACCAGCCAAAACTAAAACAAGAAAAACTGTTTTGGGTTTAGAAGTTCTGATTTCCAGGGCACAACACAGACCTCCTGCTTCTTTCAGGGTCAGCTTAGTTTTTTTACCATCGGAGGGACAGATGAAATAACAGGTCTTGCTCACACTTAGACCATGTAAATTTCTGGCTTATCATATAGTGAATTATTGCTCAGGTCACTACTATTTCCCTGACACTTTTCATGTCACTCCACTGATAAATATCATGAGGTGTCCTCTCCATTATGGTAGTCTGGAAAAAGGCTTGTGTAAATTTATTAACAACCTGAAGGACTTGCTCAAACCAAAATCAAAGTCGGGATCTCAGTTAGAAGCTGCAGCAAATATTCAAGATCTGTAACTTGTAGGTAAAAACCTGCTTCTCTGTTTCCTCCTCCCTGTTCCACAATGGACAAGTGCTGACTTGGTTCTACACTTCTGCACACAGCCATGGCCTGAGCAGAAAAATTTTTGCAGAGTGAAATCATCTGGCATTAGCAGATGGGCAGTTACAGAAGTCTATCCTCAATGTTCTTCATTCATTATTTCTTGTGAAGGACCTTGTGTACTGATTAGCTGGAACTAGTTAAGCCTAGAATTTCTGAATGGTTGTTGGATTCATATGGATGCTTCTTTATCATTCACGTCTGCAGGCTGCTGTTGTGTGAATGAAATAGGAAATGAAATAGCTGAAAAAAATGAAGCTTGGGTGTACAAGAACAACATTCAGTCAGTTTGGTCCAACCAATACTGCATTACAGTTTTGACTAGACTTCTCCAAGAGAGAGAGAAAAGAAGGGATTTCCAGAGATCTGTACATCTACTTTGAGCAAGATTTAGTGGAACCATACCATCTCTGACAGATTTTTATTAAGGATATTCCTTGACTCTGAAGGCAGATGGATAATAAGATATCTAAGTATCCAGTATCTCCTCCTCATACATATCTGAAGGCTGAAAATGGAAAAGGCAGTTAACTATTACTCCTATGTGCGGGTTTTCACCCTCTCTTAGCATTTTTCTCAGTTTCTTTCTCCTAAGAGACTTAAAAAAAATAAAAAGAGAAAAACAAAAATAAATCAAAATAAAAAATGTCACAGCATTGTATGAATGGAATGGAAGTAGAATGATTGCAAGGAACAGTCAACAATAATTTACACTTTGCATATTAAGGACACAGACAAGTCTTCCAAATTACAGTACTTGTGAGTGTCAGAAAATGCTATTAGATTTAACACTATTAGAAAAACATTTTAGATTTACTCAATAATGACATGAAGTCTCTTAGATGACAGCTAGGAAGAATGTAAATTCTCTTATCTCAATAATTTAAATTTTTGGAATACCTAAATTTTGTCATCTTGAAACCGCTGCAATAATTGTACAGCATTGAATATGTTGTTTTTGTTAAAAATAGAATATCATTATAAGGAAAGAACAAGAAGTGTTTGACATTGAAACAGTCCATGAAATTCATTCAAACTTCCTTTATTTTTATGGCATTTTAAATTCTGGGAAATGAGCAGGCATATTTTCCTACTTATTTACATGAATAAAACATTTGACACCTTGCTAAGGCTAAGCTTTTGCAAGTTAGAGGACTATTTTTTGTATTTTTTTTTAACCCATTCTTTCAAAGTAATAGGATATAGAAATGAAATGAAGAATGATCTGTGGCTGGGCTTTCTTGTGACATAAATCAATTGTTCTAATTTGGTTCAGGGAATGTCAGTCTCTTGCACTCCATTTTAAGACTACACCTTCATTGCTCTGTTTTACTGTTGGAATTGAGAATATTGGTAGCTCTTAAGTAACTGGGATTCAGATTCCTGAAAGCTTTGTCTATCAACAAATTCTTGAGTTGTACTTACTGAAGGCTTCTGAGTAAAATTGGAAGTTCACTGAGTCATCACAGTAATTTATTTATAGAAATCTGTCTTTGTAGGAAAATAAAAATTGAAAAAAAAATTACATTAACTGTATTATGCCTTCTCTTGCATTTTACACATGATCAGATTTACTCATTATGTGTACCAGTGATAAAACAAATGACAAAAAAAAAAAAAAAGATGTAAAAATTTGGTCAGTATTGTCAGTTTAAGCTCAGTAATGCACATCCTGAAAACAGGTCAGAGAACAGTACTAACAGGTTAGAAAGAAAGATGGCTATGTCTGGCAACTGAATCCAGAAAAGCAACCTCTCACATTTCAACCTTCTGCTTTAAATCAACCATGAGTAACTGTACTATGATCACGAAGAGGACTCCACCTTCAGTGTGTTCTGGTTGTGTGGAGAGAGGCCCTTGGGGAGGTGACTCCTCTGACTCATGGATGGAAAGACTTGCCTGGTCTGTAGTAACTTTACACATTCCCACAGGCCAGCTTGGTCTGGGTTGTTTGGTTTTTTTAGTAGTAGTGCTTTCCCTCAAATCACACTAATACTTCCTTGCTTAGTGTAACATTGCTGTGGGTTGGTCTACAGAACAAGTGAGAACAGAGATGGACCTTAATTCTTCATGCCATAGGAGAAGACAGATTTATAGTAAAGAAAAATCCATTAAAAATTCAGTCTTTCTCATTTCCAAGGTGTTCTCATTTCCTCTTCTTTAACCTCCACCTGTACCACCCACTGGTCTGGTGATGTCTCCACAGCAGAGGTGGCAACAGCACCAGAGCTGTGCTGGGCTGCAGCTTAGCTGAGACATTGGCTGTTTGCTTCCTCAGTGAGCAGGCAGAGGAGTTTGTGGCATGAGAGAAAAGGGAGCTTTTTAACCACTGGATTCTTTCTTATGCCTGCTTCTAGTCTATTTGTTTAACATTAGCTGAAAAATGAAATAAAGTTGACAAAATCCTCAGCTGTGCTATTGTAGCAAGCAATAGTCCTATGTACATCCAGCAGAGATGTGTAAACAACCTAGACAACTCTCCTTTCAGACAGTTAGGTCTTCATAAAGAGAAGATTTTCTAAAGATATGGTAGTTATTAAATATTCCATATTGTCTAATTTAAGTATGTATGTACTATTAGGATTTGCTCCCTACAGCCTACCGAGTGAAGCTATGAAAAAAAATCTACATTTTGAACTAAAGAAACTTGAAGTTCCTTAGCCCTAGACCTGTTAGTTATGCAAAATGAATGTGAAATCTTTCTCTTAACCATACATGTGTTCCTCCTTAAACAGAAAATAAAGTTTTACAGTACTTTAAAGAAAACTTTGATTGAATTTAATTGCAAGTTTTGGCATTTTGGAGCCTTAAAATATAATTTAATTGAAAAAAAAATGTATAGTTGCAGTTTATTTATTCAATTTGTCTTCTTTAGAAGTGTAACAACTCAAGTCTTTAGGGAAAATATAAAATATGATAGGCAGTCTAAAAGAAGGAAAATAAAATGGTTGAAAACTTTAGGAAATGTCATTAGCTAAATCCAAAATGAATACTTATTCAGGTATTATGAAATAAACTGCAATAAACCGAAACTAATTTTGATATTGTTATTTTCTTCAAATTAGAAATAACTCTTAGAATATATCCTCTCCCTCTTCTCCACTTTTTACAGGCTCATTTACTGCAATAATTTCTCCTGTTCTCTTGTGCGGTAGTCACAGAATTACATCCATCCAACACGGTAGGTACCAGAGCTTTTGGAAAGGCATGAAAGGTCTGCACAGGGAGACCTAAACTGCTGACTGAGATCTCTCTGACTGTTGTTGTGTCTGGGATTTTCTGTCTGGGTTGCTGTCTCTAGGATTTGCTCTTGGACTCATGCTCAAACATGGGTGCCACAATGTCAGAAGGATCTACACTGGATGTTATGATGCGATGGGGTAGCTGATGATGCCACCAGGCTGAGAATGAATGCAGCCTCAGGTTGCTCAATCCATCTCTCTGACTGTCTGGGTGTTCCTTTGCCTGCTCTGCCTGCCCCCTTCTGTGACCCAAACCCTCAAAAAAAAACGCCCCTCATTTTGGAAATGGCAGAATCCATACTCTATTTTCAGCAGTGAACAGGAACCAGGCTTCAGGTACAATTCAGTGACTAACACTCTCCAGCATGCACTTGGATGACTAATCTCAGGGAAGAAACAACCTTTACTCTGCCCTTGAAAATGCCCTTTGAGTATATGCCTATCTGAGATCTAGATAGTTCAGAAGTTATTATCTTTTAAATATGAACTTAGAATTAAAAATACACGCGGAGATACATGAGAATTTGGATGACAGCTCTCTGTTCATACTTCATGAAATCTACTGAAATGGAATCTTTTCATTATGGGAAACTGCTTGTTTAGGAGGATTTAATGCTCACCACATTTAAGGAAATGAGGAACTTCATCTGCTCAAGTTGTTACAAATTAAAAGATTGATTCCGTAAGAACAGCATTGCAGGTGCTCAGCCTGTACAATAGTACTTTTGCATAGCTAATTGTATGAGTTCTTGCTTTATTTCAGTGGGACCTCACACCTTCATTTACCCTTTTGAAGTATGGTATATGGAGATTTTACTGACTACCACACTTTCAAAAGGAAATTGCATCCCAAAGCTGTAATTTACTTCTGCTAATAGACCTTCACTTTGGAATTCCTCAGATTCACACTGATAAGTCAATGGTTATTGAACATTCATGCTCATTTCAGCAAGGACTTCTTGCTAGGATGAAGAGGAGTGCAAAAGGTTTGAGATTTCCCATGGTAGTTCTTTGATGCAGTTTTGATTTGGCAATTTCATCATACCTTGTTACAAAGATGACACCAGTAAACCTCCAGTGATTACTAACCATAAACTTCATCTATTTTGTGGCTGATCTCTGCTTGACTCCCTGTTAGACCTTTTCTTTACAGCTTTGCGATTCCAGATACTGCTTTCTTCTACTATGTCAGCAGAAAAAAATCTCTAATTATGCTTTGGGAACAGTCAACAGAGTCAGCAAAACAAAACTCATTATGTATTACAAAAAATCCAGCAGTGAGTAGTTCATGCAAATTCTTCAAGGAGTTACAGCAAATAGATTCTCTATTAGCAGAAAAAAGGTTCTGGCTTGCTGTCACCTTGGTAAGTTCTTGAACTATTTTTGTTTTATTTGTTACATTAAATTGCAATTTCATGCCTTCTCATTTATATTGTTTTGGGAAAGGTTTTTTTTGTAATAGACATTGTACAGAAATCTTCTAAAACACTGAGAATTCATTAACTCCTACTCCATTAAGATGTGAGTTTTATAAATATATCTTGGATATGGTTGGTTTGCACTGTAGCAAAATAAAGCTCATGTTTTCCTATTAAGTCTTTCTTTTTTAATCCTGGTTCCACAGAGGGAAGAGGATGAAAGAGCAGGAGAACACCATATGTGTAATCCTGTTTAACTAGTCTGCTGTCCTCTACTTTTGCCTGACTTCCAACAATCTCCATAAACTTTGTGCAACTATTTTGTAAAACCTTATGATAAGACAAATCTTGGACTATAGATCTTCACCATTTTCATGGACTCTTGAACAACTTACGGATTTTAGATATATTTTTGGTTTTAACTGCTTTTCTTTTGTTTCAGTTAATGACCACTTGAAGTCCATTTTTCCTCTGTGTATATCTGATTTACTTATTTCTCAATTCTGTCTCTGTGTTCAGACCTAGAAGAAGGATGACCTAACTGTTTATTTTCAGCCTTCTCTTCCACATAGGGTTATTAAAAAAAAAAGAATTATTTAAGGAGGACTTCCTTAGACCATGGGGAAAGAGATAGTTTTCTAATTGCCCTCCACTTGCTCTTTTCATATATGCTTGTCTGTTTTGCAGCCTCAGATTCCAGCAGAGATGAAAACAGTGAGAGAACAGAAAAGAAAAACTAACAAAAATATAGTTAGGTAGATTTAATTTATGTTAATTGCCCATATTAAATTGAATATTTGATCATTTGAATATTGAAAGGGAAAAACAAAAATCTCTAACATTAACTCTGCTCAGAATTACATTAGATGTAAAAAGTCAGTGATCTTTTGAAGATAAATATCACCATCACTTCCACCCCCAGACAACAATCATCACTGTTGGTTTTTCTAAAAAATTTCCCCCAAAATTGTCCCCACCTAAAGCCTTAAATACTACTGGACATTTTAATATTAAGGTATTTTGGAGGTGTTTTTTTTTTGTGTGGTTTTTTTNTTTTTTTTTGTTTTGTTTTGTTTTGTTTTGTTTTGTTTTGTTTTGTTTTTTGGTCTGGTTTTGTTTAGCTGGTTCTGGGATTGATTTTGCTTTTTCTTTTTTTTTTCTAAAGCAAGTGTCTTTTTGTCTTTTGGCTAATTAGGCTCCAGCCTCAGCTCTAACTGTGCTGTTTCTATTTTCTGAGCCATAAATTGAAACATTTTTTCCTTTTCATGGTAGTTGATAAATATTTTTGCATATTATTATGATGCTTTGAACTCTGGATTAGAAATTTTCTCATAATCTCTAATTTTTTTCTGAATCCATTCCTAGACAGTTTTTTTTTTATTATTATTTTTTTTTTGGATTGTATAACCATTTTTTTAATTCAATTAGTCCCTGAAGAACATTATTACTATAGGAAGCTAGCAATATTTCATAGATATGTACTTGACCGTGTATGTCTGGTCAAATCCTTTGAGCTCCATGTTTAGACAGAATCAAGTTAAAATATCTGATATTCAATGACTGGAAAGTCTCATATATTTCAATTGATTTTAGCTATCCTGCTTCTGATCTTCATAGATAATGAAAGTAGGATCAAGTTCTGTGTGCATTTTCTTTCATATTCTTTGAAATATACTCATTTTCATTTTTCTTAGCCTTTCAATTTAAAAATTTAGAAAGGTGAAGTGCACTTGTTATCTTAAATACGAGATTTAGTAAGTTCCCTAGCACTAAAATTTATCTTGAATTTGTAATATATGATTGACTTCAATGAAAAATATTGCTCTTGACAGTCAGCAGCCAGTGTTGTGATGCTACCACTGGGATAAACATCTGAAAACTATAAATATCAAACTTACAAAGATATCGACTTTTAATTACAGGCTTTGCCAAAAATGCAAATGTTTAATTGCAATGGAAATAAGAATTTTTAACACTGCTGTGAATAAGCACCTTTCTCAACTGAAATTTCAGCTTTAGAACAAATATGTGATAAAGGTGAAAGACATTATAGATGAACACTGAAAAAAGGTTTTTATATGGGCTAGTGGGCATTAAAACTACATCCTCCTGCTTCAAATTTTCTATTTACAATGCTATTTAAAATCAGACACAATCAATGCTCTTCTAATCTGGTTTAACATGCTTAAATTCCATTTGAAATTGACAGCATAGCTATTATGTTTCTCACAGCAAGAAGAAAAAAGGCAAGGTTCTGTTGTGTTCTATTAATTAGAAAGTGATACTGTAGCATACTGTTGAGCAATTTATCTTCTTTTGTTCATTTGAAGAAACATAACATTGCAGTCAAATCACAAGACTAGTCATTCTGCACAACTCACTCTTTTTTATAGTGATCAAACAGTAGAGTCTTTGGACACAAAGGAAAAAAGGAAGAACAGCAGAATGAAGGAAGGAGATAACAGGTATCTATTTCAAATGGGCAAGTTTAAGTAAAATTCTGAATTGACTGTTGCAGTACACAGAGATCATCGAGTTTTCTACTTTGATGACATACAAAATATACTATCATCACCTCAAATTGGGGACATGCTGAAGTACTTGCTTAGGTAATGGTTGTGTTGTTTCCTCACTTAGATAATGGCTGTTTAAATTTGTCCTACTATGGCTCTTTGGCCAACATTTTAACAATATAAGTAATTCTGCTCCTTTTCCTTCCCTTAAATTTTTTGGCTTAATATCAGTAGAAAATGCATGATGTTCACTTCCTTGACAACCATTTGCTTTCAGCTTCCTCACTTTTCTCAATATATGAGTATGTGCACTGCCAATTGAGCACCATTCCAATTCTCCTTGCAGACAAAGAAGTAGAATTAAATATAGGCTGCCCAGGAAAATCACACTGCCAAACTTCCTAACTGTGAATGCTCTACATCAAAAGTTTTAAAACATTTTATAGTGCTTTGACAGTGTATAGTTGGAATATTCAGTGAAATGCTATGAATATTTATATTAGAAAAAACATTACTAGAATACACAGCAGTAGATCCCATTTTATTGTTTTCTAATTATTTCTATTAACAAGAAAAAAAAAAACTTGTAAAAATTAAGTCTAATCAGAAAGACATGTAAAGGAGAAATGGCAGATATTCTCTAGATTCTTTAAAATTTCTTTGTTTTAATACAAATGTGGTCATGTCAGCATGACTATAAATTATTTATATTTATAAATATAAATATAAATATAAATATAAAATATTTTCTGGCTAATTTGTTTATAGATATGAGTACACTTGAAACTCTTAACTAGTAAAAACAGATTTGTAGTTATGTCCTTATGAAGAAGTTTTATCATTCTGCAATTTTTTTATTATAGAAACAGATTACTTTTACAGAGTAGCATACTTAAAACATGCATAAAAAATCATTAAACATGCACTGCAATAGGATATTAACATTCTGGCAAAGAACACGTAACAAGTGCTGTTTGGTTGCAGTGGTATATTATTACTTTATTTGTATTCCTCTTCATTCACTGAAACTATTTTTCTGTCAGAAGTTATATTTCCTTTAAATGAACAAAAGGTCATGTTTCAATTAAAATGTTTCCAGGAAAGCTTTCATGTTAAGCAAAAACTTCCAGGGGAGAGAAAAGCAGGAGAGACAATTAACCTGGAAATTGCAATAATTACATCCTTCACAGCCACAAGAAGAGGTTCTCCCTATCTTTTTACTGTTACTGTTTTATTGTGCAAGCCTTCCTTCCTTCATATTATTTTTATTAAAAACTTTGAGAGGTTTGGTGTTTCTTTCATGTGAGGTTTTTTCTTTTTTTTTTTTTGTGGGGGTTTCTGTGGTTTTGGTTTGAGATTTTTTGTTTGGTTGGTTGATTTTGTTTTCTTTTTTCCTGAAAAACAATAAAAAAATTCAGTTCTTTTCTGTGTGAAAATTGGGGTTTAGCCTCTCCATTCATTTAATTTACATTGGAATGCTCACATTCAGATTTTATTTTCCTGTAGTTTCCTCAAAACAATTTGTACCTAGGAGAGTTTTTAATTTGTCCACTAAGTGTTGAAACATGGAGTACCTAAGCCATATGGTATCAGCTCCCAGAAGGAATTACTGGCAGAAGCTATTAAGCAGAAAAATCTCAGAAATGGGGTCACCAATACTGCTGTGGATGAATTTGAGTATGCAAATGTATAGGTCTGGTTATCAGTACTGCAATTTATTCATTCTAGTTACTATTTAAGGGTACAGTTGCTTTAGCATTTTTATTGCGCTGCTCTACAATGATTCAGCACAATGCATTAGAGTCTTTCAGAAAAAAATCTGTAGATAAAAAGGATTCCTCCCTAACAAAACCTCAATTAAAAACTAAAAATGTGCTTAATTTTGTTTGTGAGATGAGTATGAGAAAGGTTCTTCTCCAAAAGACAGCATTACCAAATTTACAGCCAGCACACTGGGAGAATAACATTGGTAGATATGAATCAAGATGCATTTGTTATAGGATTTAAGATGGTGGTCTCAAAATGAGCATAAATAAGAGATAAATCTGTAATAATTCAGTCATGGAATTTGATTTCTTCCCTTTAACCTGTGCTCCATAGGTGAACCTCCTAACCTACAACAATTCATGATAGAACATATTTATATATTTTTTAATAAGCAAACAGACTCTCATTTTAAAAACAAAGGCTTTTATCAAATCACAGCTGTTTATTTTGACTGTAGAAAATTACTAGAATATTCTGAGATGAAAATTACACTGATTAGTAGTAAAGTATTCCATGGCCATGCATGGTTTTATGAGGGAAAAGGTATTTCTATAAAAGGTATTTAAGAATAAATTACATTTATTTTGCAATGATCCAAGAACCAGAGATGTATTATCAAATAAAAGAAGTTACTGGGCTGCTCCAAACTGTAGTAAAGTTCAAAGATTTCCTACGTGTTTTCAATGGTCTCTGAGTCAATTCTAAATTAAGGGAGCAAGAGGATATGTTCAGAAAGCTGCTTTGATTAGTAGCTGTGGTACTTTCCTCATTCTCTTTTGGTATTTCCACATTTCCTTACTGTGCAAAAGAGACAGAAAATCCCCATGGTTGTCTGGCCCACGGGATGATTGAATATGCCACTTATGGAGAAGGGAAGAGACAACACATGGCAAATACTCTGGAACGCAGCACAGGATGCTCTGGGCTCCTCTTCTCTCTAGCTGCTGGCATTAGGAACTATAATGTCTCCAAATGGACAAATGAAGGTCTAGATCCCCTACACTACTTTCAGGTAAACTCAGAGATGAAAAAGAAATTTCTTCTTAGGAAGCAGGTTTTGTTCTTTCACAGAAGAGTGCATTGTTTTGCAACCTGTGGAAATTACTTAATTCAGTTTACCTTTGAGTTCATGTCTATTCTCACTAATTTCCCACCAAATTAACCACTGCTGATTTTAAGTCCTCTTTGATGGTCTCATGAAGTAGGCAAGAGCACTTGCTATTTGGGCCCTCAGTGACTGGCCAGCTCATTCAGATTTTACTATTAATTAATTATATGTCCTCTTTCTCAGTCCACTCATCTGACTCACTCTCAATATCTGCCAACCTTCTGCTAACTTGTAGGCACTTGATTATCTTTTCCACTTTAAATCATTAGTTAAATATGGTTGAACGTGTCTAAGGGACTGAGAAGATGCCAGTGGGAGCTGAGTGCCTTAATATTATCTGCATGTGTACTTAAAATTGTGCAGCTCATGAAAATGTGAAAAATCATGGCCATTACATATATCTAAAAATCAAATAAAATTTTTCTGGTTTATATTAACATTCATTACTGTATTGTCTATCCATCTTACTTAAATGAAAATAAAATTTAGTGCTTTTATTTAAAAATCTTTTTACAGATGTACATGATACGTAACGTACAGGCTTCCTCCAGAAGGGAAGGTAAGGTGCTACTATCCATGAGCCTTCCCCACCTAGCATTATCCTCATTTCTAAGCAGATGTCTCTACACCTTTTATTGAATGAAGGTGATTCTGTACTATTTGTCACCCTGGCGATAATTTTTCTCACCCATTTTATGGCATAATGACATTAAGAAATTTAACTTTCCTGTTATTTTGAGACTGTTGCCTATCACCCAGGGTTTATTTTTAATTTAGTGTTTAGGATTTCACATTCTTTTTTCCATGATAAGATTTCCGGTAACATATGTAATAGATTCAAATAATAGAAAAAATGTAGACATATTTTGTCAGAAAATATGTGGTTTCTATGTTTTCTATGTAGTTACTTTGTAGAAACCCTTCACAATGATGTCCTATTCCTCTTATAGAAACATTTTCAGTTTTGCTTTAATCTTTCTTCCATTTAGCAGTCTTCACTCATGTTCATAGCTGTGATGTTTTTCTGCTTTAATTTTCTAAACAATTGTGTGGTTGTGTGGTTGTTTTTTTGTTTGTTTGTTTGTTTTTTTGGTTTTTGTTTGGTTTTTTGTTTGTTTGTTTGTTTTTCTCTATTCTACTTTATCTGCTCAAATAATCAGCAATTGAAGTTTATAGTTTCATAGACATGCCTTCTTTGGTCTGTAAACTTGACTATTCAATGAAATTTGTAGGGTGTGTGATGTAGAATATGGTTGAAATTCCTTTTAGTCAGATTTCCTACATATATGTACAGTCACAATTAAACCTCTGTATTTAGTTCACATCTGGAAAGCTCGCTTTTAGGGTTAGTCTCTTTAGAAATAACATAAATACAACAAAAAGCCATCACAAAACCTGAAAGGGCAAAAAAGGCTCACAGGTGATGAGAGCTGGATGCTTTTACACTTGGGGAGCCCATTACTTTCTTTCATGAGCTCAAAATATGAACCTTCATTCAAGCACTACCTGATAAATTCTTCTCTACCTGGTTCCTTGGGGGCCCCTTCATCAATCAAAAGCTGCATTTGCTTTTCAGTTATCTTCACTGAACAGCAACAGAATCATAAGTTGCTATTTGATTTGTAAAGTAAGGATGTGGGTGTTACTTCTTTTAATTAGAATTAAATGCAGGAGAGTTATATATACCCATTTAACTAAGCTGGTGCACACAAACATGAATCTTCTATAGTTTTCAGGAATCATTCAGCTTTTAATTTTTCTAATACATGGATTGCCATTATTTAATTAAAATAATAATCAATTACTTCTTGCTGCTCACAATAAGAAATAGAACTTTCCAGCAGATCTGCTCCATCTGCAGTATCGAAGAAGCATCCATTGAAATTCAACATCATGAATAATTTTTCATCTATTTTTTTCCTTGATCAAAAGTTATTTACATAAAATTGAAAGAAGCTGTGACTGCATTCTTTTCCCCATTTGTGTTCCCTGAAAAGTACTTAGCTAGCATGGAGGAAATCATAGAGTTATTTCTTTTTCTGGAAGGTAACTGCCAAGTAGGAGTATGGCAGCTGCAGTACTACATCTTTCCACAGTTGTCAATTAGGAGGAAGCAGATCATCAAAACTTGAATGCTTCATTTTATAACGATCTTCTACATTGTGTTATTTTAAAAAGGCAAGTGCCTCTTGACAAAGCTAAAAAAAGGAAAGTGGGCAGGGAGGGGGAGTTTCCAGTGCTAGCAGCTGACATTGTGCAAAAAGTTTTTTCCAAAAGAAATAAGAAATTGTGAGTATCATTTTCAGTTTTCTAGTTCTTGATGCCAATTCAAATAATGAGCACTATAACAGCACAGATTTGAAAAGTCTCTATGATTCTACTTCCTGGAGAAATAATGAGGTTTATCTTTGTTTTTTCATAAGAGATACCTTGCAAAAGTTCCACAGACCTTTATAGGATGAAAATAAGGGTATAGACCATTTCTCCTGTTTAGGACAGCCAGTTTCTGGGTTGACACTTTTAAACAAAAGGAGGTAAAGGAAAAAAAAACATTGTCATAAATGATACTGAGACACAACTAATACTAGGACCATTGTTGTGGTCCAGCAGAGTATTTCTTATTCTGGGCAAGTGAACTCTAAATATTTTATCTAGGGGAATCCTCACAAGGAAGAAGGTTGACTTTGTACTATCTTACTTAGAGGCAGATAACCCTTCATTGTATCATTTATTATGACACTGTGTTTATCTTGCATAAAATATTGATGTTCTGTACATAGCTGTAAGACAGTAGATAAAATTACTGTAACAGAAGGTCTTCAGGGGGGAAATCCAAAGGGAAATCATATTAGGAGAACATAAAATCCATTGTACAAACATGAAATTACTGAAAATTGATTTGACACTATTCCTCTTGTTCCTCTAATTTTCTACATTTTATGCCTATGTCTTATCTGTCTACTACACCTTATCAGTTATCTTTCAAGATTTCAAAATGTGTTTGCACAATATTCATCAGTAGGGCCTAAAACATCTGAGGTCTCTAAATATATGCAATAAAACCTGTGACTATTGATAATATAACATATACTCCTAAATGATTTCAACATAATTTCAGAGATTATTTTTTCTCTTATTTCATCTTAATCTCTTAGCAATTTTTCCTATTTTTTTTCTTTTGTTAACATTATTATGTACATAAAGAAATGAAAAACAAATCAGAGGGATAGTCTTTACAAGTTATGTAACTGTTTCTAAAAGCAGAGAAAATAGCACAAATTTAACAGCTTAATTGTATTTTAAACTTCTCTGGTTCCACCAATTGACAGCAGCAAATACATACCAGAGAACCTGTGAGTGGCTTATTTTAAATTTTTCTTACTGCAAATTCAGGTTCCAATGAAGGAAAAATACCCAACAGATATTTTTTTCACTCAGAATTAGCTGACAAAGAAGTTCTGGAATAAACAAAATCATGATTTCTACCAGTAGAGAAACACGTTGCAATTCACAAGGGATAGTTGAAAATTGCACCTCCAAACATGGCACAGAGTAGGATAGGATGCTTCCCATACCCTTAGTCATGTCTTGAGACTGACATGAAAATGAACTATATAATTAAGCATAATTCTATACAGTCTCTAATAATTTTAGTTCTTTTTTCTTCCCTGTCTTTTCAGGATTTTTAAAACAAACTTTCCGCATTTTATTTATTTGCAAAATATCTAAATAGTGCAAGTTTATTACAAAGTTTCAAAAATATAATCACTGATCTCAATCAAGTTTACCACGTATTTCAATTAAGGAAAAGAACACATAAAAAATACAATTTTTTAATGTGTTCTTTTAAAGTACTTTTCAGGCATGTCTATGCTCATTTTTTTACTTGAATGAGTCAGCACCCATATTGTGGCAGCATTTTGCATGGCCATTAGCCTCTAGTGTATCATCAGATTAAATTTATTTTCACAAGTTTTCCTTTACAAGGAAATTTTCTTCAGTTTTACCATTAAAGAGGACTAGGTTTTATTGATTTAAGTAAAATGATGAAAAAAATGAAACCCAGAGATTTCTGGTTTAAATTTCATCCTTCATGGTTTTCTCATCTATATTCAATTAGAATACACTTCCCATGGTTTATATGATACAGTGGATCATTTTCATTAGATCACATCCATTTTAAACACTTTTGTTAAGAAATAGAAAGACTTTTTTTCTCTCTTGTAACATATCAGTAAAGGCATGAACGACTGGATCTTTTGTTTGGAGTTTATGGGTTCTTTCAATTTTAAACTGAGTACTTGTATGAGGTGATTTATTTTTAATCCTTGAGCATTACTGCTTGAATCTAGTTAGAAGGTCAGGAACTTCTCTACATCAGGAGGTTTTATTAACCTTGGACTTCTATTATTGACTATCCTGCCCTAATATTTGGATGTGATTACATCTGCAAGCAGTATTATCTTTTTCATTTTTTTCCTAATCTCTCTCTTAGGACACATTAATAATTTTGCAAAGATATTTTGGAAATTCTTTTTACTATTTAAACAATTTTTTGAACAGTTTTTCCAGGCTCTATGTTTTGGATTGGGGTTTTTTTCTTGTTTTTCTAGTATATTTAAATGTTTTAAACTCACATGCTTACCTTTGTGTTTGCAGACCATAAGTAGAAAAAAAAGGCTCATGAATGTCTGAGCATATAGCATCTAAAATATTTACTCCAGAGATTTTAATTTACATGAATGGAGCTTATTAGTTTGGATCACAAATTCCAAGGAGCACATTCATTGCAGGACATGTCAACCAGCTGATAATAGATATTCTAGCAAAAAAATAATAGCGTTTCTTTTATATGCGTACACATTCTCTCAGATTTTGAAGGTTGTTATCATGTAAGAGAACAGTTTCACTTCAGTTTGAAAATATATCTGAAATTATCATGGATACCAAGTACGATTTCTAGAGAAAGATGAATAGTGTTTGTGTCACAAATAATGAATATAACAACGAATATAATTCTGAGAAAGCAACAAAATTTTTTTTTTGGTCATCCTGTGCGGTTCATGACTCTCATCACTTCACATGTATTCCTTTCAAGGACTCTGAGACTGTCCCAGGAATTTGTACAGTAAGGAATGAGATGTAACATCCATCTACTTCTAGCTCTCGGTTAAGGTATTTTCCTCAGGATCAGTAGTTTTTCCAAACAATTCATAAAGAACATAAAATATTTCTGTTACTTAAAAAAAAAAAAAAAAAAATCATTTCTAATACCATAACACTCTATTTTATAGTTGTAAATCCATTTAAACCCAAGAAATCATGCAAAGAGAAAAAAATTATAATTATTTGAAGGATGAGTTTAAAAGGAAAAGGCATTTTGTCAAGAGTAATTTCAACTTCCATTCTGACCTGCAGTATTGCTTGTGTTTCAGTTTGAGACCCACCCACAACTCATTCTTGTCAACATGCATTAATATCTCTACCGTGAACTTGTTCGTGTCTCTGAATTTTTAAATATATACATGCAAGGCTTACAATGGTGAATCTTTTCATCTTTGGCAGTTTGCTTTGAAAATCTGGGCTGCTGATCAGATTTGTGACATTTTTCCTAGATATGAATAAATCATCTGCCACCAGTTTCTGATACACAGCTTCAAGTGCTTAACACCAAAGTTCACATCTGAGAGACATGTACAGAAGTAACTAATTTTATAGAAACACACAAGCGTAAGCAAATGTATTTGCATTACTGTCCTGAGCACTCTATATTTTCTCAATTCACAGTTAATATTTTTTTTTGGATATTCACCCACATCCTAGCACTAAGCACTTAAATTTCAATTCCAACAATTTCCCAGCTTTAAGTATTGTGGTGAACATTTTGGCTTTTTTTTGGTATGAAAAGTAAAAGAGATAAAGCTGGATGGACCTTTCAAGGTCATATAGTCCAACCTCCTCAGCAGAGGATCATGGTACATCATTTGTGCTCTCAATCCCTCTTTCTAGAATTCACACTCAATATTATTGCAATATCTACAATGGACAAAAAATAAGATGTTATCTCATTTCCTTTAGGTTTGCAGCAGGTTTTTTATCTGTTTGAAGACTACTGTAGACTCCTCATTCTTCTCACCTCTCAATAACTTCTGTTCTTTTATCCACTCATCATCTGTGACATTGCCAGAGCTCTAGGCATTTTAATTGTTTCATCTAAACTTCACTGAAGATCAGAGCCTCAAACTGAACACAAACCTGCTAGTGAGATTTTGCCTACATAAGAGCAGTGTGTGTAAAAAATATCTGGCTATTTAAAAATCACTAATTTTACTCTGCAAAAGTCATGTTAGATAATCATTGAACCTTTTCTGTGAAAATGCTGCTTACTTCTGTTTTCTTACACCATATTCATGAACCTAAGTATTCTTGCCTATGTGTAGGTGCTTGCACTTCTTGTTAAATAGAAATTCATTTTATGTAACAAATGTCACTTGTTTTCTGCTATGTCTTTACAGCTATTTGGGTTAATTGTTTTTATAGCACAGGAGAAATAAAAGTTAATTGAAGTTCTAAAATGTTCTGGCTTCTAAAGTCTTGTTTTTTAAAAACAGACCCATGTCCTGTCACCTGCCTCTGTGGCTTTTCATAAAAAATTGTTAGTGTTGCTGATTTTATTTCATTGAGTATCTCAGGCACAAAAATATGAGTTTCATCAACCCTGGGTTATCCAACGAATAACAAAATTTTCTCACTGCTTTTAAAGGTCTTCTTTTTAGCACAGTAAGTGATCTTATCAATTTTTCTATTACAAAAAATATGAATGAAGTTAGAGAAGTTTACTTTTTTACTAAAGATAAAAGTGAACCATGTATTACAAATTTTCATCTTTGTGGAAACATTTTTAGTAGCTCGCAGTTCTGCTGATCAGAAAAATTTGTGACGACAGGTGTAATTTAAAATTAGAAGTTTCTCTCTCATCTGTCATTTCTTCCTATTCTTTCCCACAAGGCTCATCTAACCCTCTTCTATGCTCATTAAATCTACCTTTTCTGAAATCTGTTATTTTCAGCCTGTTACTCTCCTTACTTTCTTCATTTCTGGTGGTTAGGTATTTTCAATGGATGTGGCCATTCATTATCAGCCAGTCCTCCTTCAGAATCTACATTCTCAACAGGTCACTCCAGTGTGTTTGGAAGAAAACCTAGACTAGGCTCTCTTTAGGTTCATTATTCTACCTGTTCACAGTTCTGATTTTGACATGTTTCTTTTCTAGCAGCAATGGGTTTGGCCCACATAGAGGTTTTTTTTTTATCATGTTGGTGGCTACACAGACATAGCTGTGAAACTTCCATCATATTCACTAGCTATTTATTTTTTATAGTAAATATCTAATTTGAACATGAGAGTGGAACATACACATTCCCTGACCTTCGCTGTCCCCCTTCACTAATTGCCATATATCTTAAAGGAATCTACTGTATGGCTTGTTAGAATTTACAAATCTTCTTTCTTAATACCTATGGAATAAAATTATGTGTTTCCTTTCCCCCCTCTGCCTATAATCTCTGAATAATGAACGGCTTTTATATTTATGATCAATTGTATTGTAATTGGGAAAAAATTCGAAATATTTGGTTTATATATATCAATATCAATTAGGGGACTAGATATCATCATGGGAGAGTGTAAAGAACTGTTAAATTGGGTCATTTTCAGGCTTCAAGAACCACTTTGCTGATTGACAATAAATCATTACAAATATAAATTGCCAATTTGGTGTATTGACTTACTCATTATCACTTAATACTCAAACAATTAATCCTTAGCACTCTAGATTAGCTATGGGTGTGCAATACCAGGTTGACTGATACCCTGTGACTGATGCTGACGATGTTTGATCTTTGCCGTCTGAGTTCAGAGTTATGAAGTCTGAGAGCTCTTCCCCATGGAGAGCTGGATGTTTCTAGCTTGCTCAAAAAATGATGCTCACATTTGCTCCCTGTTTTACTGAGAATACTTGTTTTGATTTTACCAGGCATCCTTCTTGCTCACTCTGAAGGGTTATTCTTATAATTTTTTTACAACATATCCAGAATAAATATATCTTTTCATTATAAGAGACAAGACAAGCAAATGTGGCCCTGAAATAAACTCTCTTCTGTCTCTCTTAAATTCTTGGGGTTTATCCTGCTTTTACTGTTCTTTCACTGTTTTTACTTTTTCGTTTAGCCCACTTGCACTGGTGTCCCAAAAGTCTCAACATGATTTTTCCTAGTTACACATTATTTATGTTTTTACACTTCACTCTGTTAAGAACAAGCTGTGTTTGTTGCTGGTTTTATTATTATCAGTTTTACAGTGTTACAAAATGGTTGTATGTTGCCCGCAGTTACAGTATTCAGGTAAGAAATTATCTTGGTTCAAGGAAAGTAAATAGTCACCACATCTTGGTTAATGAACTTTGCCTGTCTGGATGTAGCTGCTTTGGCTTCAGCCTCAATATTTTAGTAATCATACTCATTTTCTGACACAAGTGCTTGGCTATAATGTCTATTACAAGTATATAATTGTAATAGTGGCTACCTGTCTATCTAAACCTGCATATTCTGAAAATAAATTTTCTTTTATAATTAAGCATATACCAATAAAAAGAAACCACTAAATAATCTTACAAAAATACCTCTAACCTTGAGCAGAATTGCATACTAACACTCTCTGAATTTGCTTTTAAAGATACTTTCAGTGCAAGCATGAAGTTTTAGCTTTAAATTCAGCCTTAGGATACTCTCTTGGCAGACAAACCAGGACACTTATACCATGGTTATTGCAAAGACATTGGATCATTTAAGCCCATTGCATAAGAGAGCAAGTCCTCAGGGTATCTGTGTATTGTGTTTCCAGCTGACAGAAAACCTGACCTACAATGATGTGTTGATTTGGAAGCATTATAGCAAAGAGGAACACTGCCCAAGGAACCAAGAATGCAGTTTTGTTTGATAGAGGAGAAAAAACTTAGACTGACATGTAGGCATTGCACTTTCTTATTACAGAATGTGATAAGCCTGTCCATGACAAGATACAGAATTTCCTAGAACTTTTTCCTGTACTTGTCTCTCACATTAGCTTTTAGAAAACTGGTGAGGGAGAAAAATGTTAAACCAGTGGAAAAACTTTCTGTGATAGAGACAGATTTGAAGTGTAATAGCAGACTGTCCTGCGGACATTGCTAATGTGCTCATTGCTTTTCATAGCTATGTCTATGACTATTGCAAACACATGGCATGTGGGTGTGCTTCAGCTGCCCATTACAAAGCATTTGAGCTTATTGAAAATGATCTCTTTTTCTAGGGTGCAAGTGTAATGGTAATTACACGCTCAAAATTCTCAGGCAGTTTTGTGCATGTTTTTGGGGACA
This sequence comes from Sinosuthora webbiana, assembly GCA_013397395.1. Classification (NCBI taxonomy): domain Eukaryota; kingdom Metazoa; phylum Chordata; class Aves; order Passeriformes; family Sylviidae; genus Sinosuthora; species Sinosuthora webbiana. The sequence continues at coordinate 267,450 of VXBN01001094.1, read as the reverse complement.
GTCAAATTGAGTAATACCTTGTTACGTGTTTTGCTGTAGCATTCATCTTTGTATCCTTTGGTAACCCCCTGAAATGCTCCTCAATCCAGCTAGACGCATTCCATTAATGAAATAACACTTATTTCTGGTGTCCACAGAGCTGACATTAAGATAACCGTGCTGGTTGAAGGCATGTGCTGTGTGAAGCACAGCATTACATTCATGATATTGCTTAGAGTAAAACCCACGAGTATATTAAGCAAAACAAAAAAAGAAATCAAATCATAACAAAAAAACAAACAAACAAACAAAAAAAAACCACCAAAAAAAAAACCACACACCAAAAAAACCCCCAAAATACTCCCAGCATTCCAGTGCAAGGTTTAGGCCAATACTAACATTTCAAATCTTTCTTTAGTGATAAGGAAATTGTAAACAATTTGGATGTTTGAATACAGTTAAAATTTAGTTTTGAAATAATTAAGAATACTTGTTTTGATAGCCTATAGAGTTTCCAGAAATGTATTTTTCTACTTATTTTGCCTTTCATGATGATAATTTCATTTCAGATGATACTGAATAAATAATAACTATGCTGTGAATTATGCAAGATAGTAAGGTAATAGGAAATGAATCATAAATACGTTGCAAAATTCTTATCCAGAAATAATTGCATGGGAAGTAGATGATTCTGTCTTAACTATTGTATTAGATACTTCTGTGAGGAAAATGAATACAAACCTCATTAATGCTATGAAATCATGTTATAATAAGAAAACACCTCTATTGAGATGAGAACACTACAGTAAATTTATGCCACTTCCTGCATAAGTATTCTGAAGAGGTAGGTAATATTATTACAGCAGCAGAAGTTCTTTCTTTGATGGTCTGTTTTTTAGAGGCATAACTACTCAAGTGGCATGTCACAAAGAATAGGCAGCACCACTCGCAGTCGACAGGGACAACAACAACACCAAAATGTTTCTGAATCCATGGTCTGTTGTTATCTATGTGAATGTACATATCTTTCAACTGATGCTTTGACATATTTATTATTTGATAAACCAGACCTTGCACAGAGTCTAGCTTCAATGTGTGTGAAACTCTACTGCATAATACTGGAATTTGAATCCAGGGTGAATGTTGCCCCTAGTGTTAAGGGAATAAAATGGTGAAAAGTTCTTTCCAGCCATGCAGCCTGGGTTGCTTGCTTTACTCTTCATCTGTGTTGATGTGACTTTGTGCTTGTCCCTGCTGGTTAGCAGCCATGGACTTGGAAGAAATGTCTGGAGAGCATTGTGTCTGGTGTCAAGAATGCTGCTACTGAATGAAAATAAAGTGGTTCTTTAAGTACTCTGATCCTGTCAAGTTGTTTTGGCAATTAATTTGAAACTTTGTAACAAACATCATATGAAAAGTGGAGGTCTCACCAGCTGAAGTCATAAACCCGTCCTAAATATATGATAAGTAGGATCAAAGCCTGGATGGGGCTGGATTCCTAAGGAATATATGTGTGGCTACTCATTGGATACACCACACATCATTCTGGTTTTGTCACCTTTAGATTGTTGACTTATGCTTTAAATTGAACACCTCAAAGGGTGGCATTGAAAGAATGATTAACATCAGCAAGTGCCCCCAGAAAATCAAACATACTGTGAGTGTAGGAGATCTTGCTGTGATTGAATCACCCAGACTGGGTCCAGGCCCCAGGCTGGACCAAGGCCTCACATCAAGGCCTCTGTGGTGCAGATAAAATTAGAGCCAAGAGTGTGTCGTAGTTAATATTTTCACTTAAGGTGTGACAAGGGTCAAAGGGTTTTATAGTATAGTAATTGGTGTAAGCACAGTAGCTACCTTAAAGGGTTTGTAAACAACAAGTGTTTGCATTCTTTCTTGTTCTGTGTGCCAATGAGGGTTCATCTGTAAGTGTAAACTATACAGAGTGTATAAAACCTGCCATCTTACGCAGAATAAAGGAGAAACGTAGCACTGACCATATTGGTCTTATCTGCGTTTGCTTTGCTGACTTCCCTTCTTTATTAGAGCCCTGCCTCCTTTTACTGTGAGTACATGTTTACAGTGATCTGTGCATATGCAGGAAATCTCATGTTTCCTACACACTGTAACTTCTCCATGGAGACGCAAGCTAATTGTACATTACCTTTTTGATAAATACAATGCAATTTGGATACATCATATTAAGTATTAATGTAAAAACCAGCTCATGTGCACCTACCTCACTGAAGATGTCCAAGAAAAAAGTAAATAGCCACATAGGTGCTAGATTACTATCAGAAACCACATAAATCAGTAGCTGATTCTGTGTTTAAAGTAACAAGTGCCAAGTAACAGAGTTTGAAACCTGAAGTGCCAAAAGGATCTACAGCAGCATATTGCTATCTGAAATCGTGATATAGCATAGAAACACATTTTTAATTTCTAAATGCAAGGCATTTTACTTAGGAGAATATTCCACCATAGTGTAGGCAATAGTTTGAATGACTTGCCAATACATGAGTATCTAAATAAAATGCCAGACAGAAAAAAGTAATTGTTAAAAACGTGACTTTGAACATAGGGTAGGCTTACCCTGCTGTTCAAAACTCTGGCATGCAACTTTCACTGATTAATTAGTCAGGATTGGAGCCATATTCCTTTCATTTTCTCATTAGTCAATCTCGATCCAGCTTTAAATCTCCTCAGGGTTCACCGCTACTAATGATTCATTCCATTTAGCACAATGGCTTATTTTCTGTAAACCAGGCTTTTCTTCTCTGGTGAATTAGTCTTGTACCCATATGAGCAGCAGTGAAATAGTAATAGCAGAGTTCTATTTTCAGCACAGCTTGTTGAATAAACTTCAACAGAGGCATATGTAAGTAAAAGGAGCAGTTATTTTGAAAACAGTTATTAAAATCTAGATTTGATCAAATTTTTCATTTCCAAAGATACTGGCTCTGTAAAAAAGCAGAAAAACTGCAACATGCTGAAAATCTATAATTTAGTACCCTTATGAAGAAATATTTTTTAATAATTGTAATTATTTTATAATACTTTTTTCTGTATAAATAATATAATTAATATATAGACTATGGAAATCATAAAATATTTTCTTCAGAACATAATTTAAACCAGAATTTTTTTCAGAATGGGACCTGATAAAAATGTAGAATCTTCTTTCTTCTTAAGTAAAACTTCATTTTCAAATTTTAAACTTTTCATAAATTTGAGCTTTTGCAAAATCTCTAGCAACTGTTTTGTGACAATGGAGGAAATTTTTACATAGTAAGATAGCTGTAGAGTAATTCCAAAGTCTTGCCCCTCTATTTCTGATAAATATGTATGTAATGGAATTATATGGACTGTGGGATAATTTTTCCTGATGTAGCACATTTCTTCTCCGTATGGTTAGTGTACAACAATGGGAGTGTAAGAAATCCAGACAGGTGTCATTAGTGACTGCATGGGGAAACAAATCACCATCATCTCATTAACACCTTTAGTTAGCATCAGAGTGATTGTTCTTGAATAAAAGGGAAGGTGGAGCCAAATAAACTCCAGTAGGACAGCTACTGAGTTCCTTGAAATTATAAATTTCAAAAATTCAGCTCAAGTTTTTATTACTCAGATTCCTTAAATATACTGCTTCCCTCTACCTGCACAAGTCAGGGAAGACCAAATTCCTCAAATAAATGTCAATAAAGGAACATATTATTTTTCAGGTTAAGGAGAGAGATTCACAGAATTATTTGAAGGGATTTACTTCTCTTAAAAGAAAACTTACTTTCCATATTTTGAAGGAATATTGACATTCTTCACACACCATTCAAGGGCACTTTTCGTGTATTGGTTCCTCAAACCTGTTAAGTGGAAATCATTTTTTTCCTGACATTTTAGTTTGAAACTACTTCTGTCCTCTCAGGGAACATATTTATTATTCTTCCAAAGCCTCAAATTTCTATTACAAAATAAGCAAGCTTTGAAAGCATATCCAAGGAAGCTATTTGAATTGCCAGAACGAAAATTAATTTCTCTGCTCTATTCTACCACAGTTTTCACCTTCATCTTATGAGACATACTTTTCTGGAAAAAGGGTTTTTTAAAAGTGTTTTCATTTCTTTTGGATTTTTTTTCCTTTTTTTCCAGATATTTCATGGGGCAAACTCTTAACAGAATAATAGCAATACAACTTTTGTGTTTTCTCATGTATCATTTCTGTAAATGCATAGTAAGTTAAAAAAGCAGTACAATTCAGATTTGAATTTGATAAGAATGATCCATTTATTGTAGTTCTGGAGGATTGTACAGACAGAGAAGCTCAATTAAAAAATATTTTTCTAGATTTATGTTTGTCTAGTTTGGGCAACACTTTGTAAATTTTCATGTATTGTAAAACACACCTGTTCCCGGAGAGGATGATTAATACAGGAACAAGAAAATATCCACAACTACCTCTCCAAATTGCTTTTGGCACAAATCAGCATCAGGTGGAATTACAGTAAACAGTTGTTTTGTCTTAGGAGAAGGAGGAATTGAACAGACAAACATGAGAACACCAGGAAAACAAAGACACAGCTCTGCTCTGGCTTTAAATGAAGACAGAGAATTAGTCAGAGGACACATGGGAAAAGAAGCCTTTGCTATGGCTAAAAGATTGATGCAAAGCTCTTTGAATTCACTGGGGAAGAAAGCAATTATGATATTTACTAAGCATTGCATTCAGCTCTTGGTGAATATCTGTCTAACTGAATCACAACAGCATTTAACATCTTCAAGTTCAAATCCCAAATGAACACTCTGTAAGTGGTAAATAAAGACTGGGGTGGATTGCTTAATCTCCCTGCATTTTCAACCTTAAAATCACACTACTTGAATTTGAGTTCAAAACCTCTATTTTCTAGAGGTCTAGCTCCAGAGGAGCAGAATTAATGTTTCCAAATTTTTCAATATTTGACTTCATCATAAGGATAAATCTGTAATACTGACATTGTCTCCCAATCAAACTTACTGGAGTAAAAGGGAGTGCACACCAGGACAAAGAGGCAAAAAAAAATCAATTCACGGCATCACTGTTATTATATATAAAGTAGTGGTAATGTCACTGTCACTCTCATATCAACTAATTTTTTTTTTGTATGTTATTTTAAGTTGTGGTTATAAATGCACGTATTTGACTAATGATATCTCATAGGCTGATTAAATAAAAGAACTGATGATCAAGAAAATAATAGGAATTTAAGTATTTTCCTCAGTTTCTTAATATCCATAGTTGCCTGTCAAAGTACACCAAGAGGTTTAATTATGGATTCCCACCTCTACAGTAATCTGGAAAGTATCAGTGTATCTTTTGAGGAGATTAAAATGCCATGCATACTCAACAGCTTTTGCAGATTTAAAAACACTGAAGGAATACTTAGAAGATGACCATTTTAATTTCAATTAAAATAGATCAGAAAAGTGTTAGGTAAAAATTTCGACGAAAATATATCATTTCCACCTACAAGTAGTATTAGTCATTGTGGCAAGGAACCTAAATTCCATGTTTGCTATATAAATGAAGCAATTATTGGGGAAAAAAAAAAAAAAAAAAGGTAAAATGAAATGAATTAAAAAAATTATTTAGTGGTTTTATGTTAGTTGTAGAAGTACATAGGAAGATTTCCATCTCAGGCATGTATGATATCTACAGAATAAGTGCAATTATTTTTGACTGTGTTTATCACCCCATAAAGACATAAAAATAGAAAGATATAAAGAATTCAGCTTTACTGCTAATCTATATTCACTCTACTTGGAAACAGGTGATCTTCAGAGCCCTCTTGTCCCAACAAAACAATTGGGGGGAAAAAAAAAAAAAAAATCAAAGATCTACCACTAAAATCTCTGAAATATTCTCTGAGAACGCATTGTCTATAAAATCCTCTTATTCACTTGACTGAGAAATACAATATCATTGTACTCGGAATCATTCCACTTCTCATCTGAACAACTACCCTGATGTTATGAAATAATTGAAGTGACAATGAAATTACTTCTTCATAAACAATTACAGTATACTGTATCTCATTTTTGACTTTTTTACTAGATTCATTATGCAAGATAAAAATTCAAGGCTTCAAATTGTCAGTTTTAAGTTTTTCACACTGCCTCAACTAACATGAAGACTTTGAACAGCATCTATTCTGTATTATTCCAAGATTATATGAGCTATGTGGATTTATGGCAAAATTTTTGCTTCTTACTAAAACTCTCTCAAAATTTAAAGGTACTGAAAAAGATTATTTTTTAAATAAAGCAAATATATAACAGTATTATTCAGTTTTCATGGAAGAACAACAGACTTTTAACTTTCCTCAATAAGACTCCTACACAACTCTTCTGATTCTTTAGAACTATAGGACATTCATGTTACAGTTTAACAATTCTCTCTTTTTCTTCCCAAAGAGGTGGAGACTCTTCAGAGTATGACTCAAAGGTTTAGATAGAATTGTGGAAAAAAATTACCTTTATTCAGTCCTAAAATCTATCTGACCTTTTTTTTTAGCCATATCTAGATTTTTGTGCATTTTTCTCAGAGCTAATGATCTTTCCAGCTGCTGTGGCTCTCCTTGGACATACACCTATCAGAATTTACTTACCGTATGCCAACGTATAAGACAATGTAGTGTAAATATATGCCAAGCCATCTGCATTAAACTACCAATAAAATACATATTTTAGCAATCAAATTGTTATTACTGCTATGCTTTTATTATGTTCTTTGCATAAGGTGTCTTACATGAAAACGTCTCTTTAGAAACTAGTCAATTACAGGTAATTGTTTTAAAAGATTACTTTGCTTAAGAGATTTACATTACAAAATTACATTTACAAATTACATTACTGCATTTTGTAAAACGCTCTTTCAAGGGTTTCACTGTAATTATGAAATTTTACTTATTTAGCTTTAAAAATATCAGCATAAGAATATATCTTATCTTTTATCATGAGATGCCACCACAGAAAGAGGAGAAGGTCTTATCTTGATGTCTGCATTGTACATGAACTATTATTGATGTGAAAAATGTAGCATCATCATGTGCTCTTACATCCACAGAATGGTCTATTTTTAGTGAAACTCTCCTCACTTCTAAACACCATTGCTGATATTTCTGATTCTATAAGACAGTGGTCTCCAAGCTTTTTTGATCACACATTCCATTAGTAAAAATTTTCTGAGCACCTCAAGTATTTACATATATATAACTATATATTTACATTTATATATTTATTAAAAAATTATAGACATTTACTACCAAAGTTTTATTATTTTCTTCTCACACTCTACTAGATTGTCTTGTACACCTCCACATCACACATGTGATTTTGGAGACCACTGTTCTAAATAATTGAATAATATATGTATATGTGTATATATGTACAGGAACATATATATATTTGTGTGCATATATATATATATATGCACATGTATATGTATGTGGCTACAATAAAAGAAAAAAATTACAGAGAGTACATTAAGTACTCTAATAGCTATATTTTGTCATAACTATTGAGTATATAGTCCCAGAAAATGATGATAAACCAATCAACCACTGTGAGCACAACTTACAGATAAATATGAGGTAAATCATCTCCACTGAGATGGAAAAAAGTAAGTAGAATAGCTGGAGCAAGTACGTATAACTTTTCATTTACCTAAGGAAAAAGAACTGTCATTGCTTCAGCTAGAGAAAGTAATTTGTCAGCCAAACTCTTTTCAAGTCATCATGCCTTATTTTAATACTAAGTGCAAACAGGTTTTGCAGTATTAAAATTAAAATTTATCCACAGCTGAGTTTGTTAGGAAAGTCAATAATCCCAGTATCCTCATCTGGTGCATATGAAAAAATGAGCCTGTTAACACTCTCCTGTTAATATATGCAAAGGAAAATTTCTCTTTGCTACTATAACTGAGAAATGAAGACCTAACACTGGGTAAAGATCCAACTATAAAATGTAACTATTACTTCACACCTCACAGGCATGGTTCTCAGTATCTGGTATTACAAAGCTCTTCAGGTCAGCAAATATGAAGAGAAGAAATCTAAAGAGAAGACTGTAATTACGGTTAAGAGCAACAATTTTCAAGAAAGCACAGGACCAATCTCCTTCAGACTCATGTTTGTTTCCCAAAGAAGGCCAAAAAAAGGTCTATGCTTAACAATCTCCTCCAGAAAAGAGATTTCTTCACCTCCTTTATTAGAGGCCTCCAGAGGTGATTGTCTATTCCATTCCTCAGCATCCTTTGCAGGAAACAGCCCCGTGTATGTTGCCCCCATGACTGTCACATGGATCACACCTGATGCTGGCTGTGTTTTGTCACAGTTTGGGAGAGAGGGTGAAAAAGGGAATAAAAAGAGAAGGACCTGCATGAGACCTGCTCTGCACAATCAGCTTTTCTGAACTACTAAAAGGGATCAACATGAAAACATAGATCAGCAAAAGATAGGTAAAATCCCTTTGTTCAGCAGCAAAGTAGCTGAAATGTACTCATGGGTGAAAAGGCAGAGGTAAGCCTCATCTTTACTTTCAGTCCTGTGTTCCCCCTTTTTTTTTTCTGTTGTCAGACTGTTCCAGAAAAAGGGAACCATTAAAACTGTAACTCAGATATTGCATTTATTAGAGGTCCTTTAAAAGACATATGAATAAATCCTTATCTTAGACATTCATAGAAGGAAAAGAAAAATGGTCTCTCTTTTCGTTAAAAAATATCTTTTATGTTCTTGTTAAGTATAAAAGGACTGAGTATAATGGCAAGAATTTAATTCTCTTTCATGGACTGCTATGCTTCCAGATGGAAAGGGAAAGGGAAAGGGAAAGGGAAAGGGAAAGGGAAAGGGAAAGGGAAAGGAAAGGAAAGGAAAGGAAAGGAAAGGAAAGGGAAAGGAAAAAGTTGTACAATTGTTTTTTCACACTTTGATTTAGGGACTATCTCATGATGAATTAATAATCAGGAGATTACATTACAAAAAGTGTAAAAGAAGGCAGCAAGATAAGTGAAGGAAAATACCTACAGAAAAATGTCAGAAATCAACAGAATATTATTTATTATTTATATTGACTTCAATAAAAGTATCAAACACTACTTCTCTCTATGTTTTCTGTCTGCTGAAAATAATATTTATAAAATTTATTCAAAAAGAAATTATTGAACATGTAGAAGTAAACTTCAATAAACTATTGGACCAAATGAGCACTCGGGCATATGTTTATTTAGGTAATAAAATTTCAAGTTAGTTTGAGTTCTAGAAAAGAACCTATTAGTACTTCAAAACAGTATTTCAGTTCTTTACCAGTAGAAATGTGCTTGATTCCTGGAATTAAATTACTGAAACAGTTTGCAATTTCTTTTTGTGAGAGAACAGGTACGCAGAAAAGGAAAAAAGGGTTTTCCATAATCATAAATTTTCTTACTTTATTTTTATTTTATTACTGATAACCTTGATACATCTTGGCATGCTCTGTATCTGTAATGCCTTTAATAACCTAGACTTTTTCTAGGTTTTAGTGGTTCAGGGGAGTTCTACATAAGAAATGATTCAGAAAAAATATCAAAATAGGGTTTTTTTAAAGGTAGTTGTCTAGAAATTAAGAATTCCTGCAGTAACCTGGAAATAATGGGGAAAAGACCCCAGTATAAACCCATTCTTTCAGTGCTTGCTCTTCTTACATGTACAAATAAATGAGTAGGAATTTTAAGAGGGTGTTGAATTTCTCTACTTCCCTGATTAAAACTCTTAAGTGTATTGGAACTGGATTTTTACAAGCACTGTCCTGGATCCACTAAATTAGATTTCTGCATATGACAGTACATATTATCAGCATTTTGACATGATTCCGAAAAGTGCCACGTTTTTCAGGTATTGCAGTATAGTACAAATATATTTGTTTCCAAAATTTTAGTGAGTTTGGCATCATATTATATATAAAGACAAACAGAAGAGGAAGAAGAGGACCCCTTCAAAATATCTGATATTCTGTATCTGATTCCTACTCAAAAAACCTGTCGTCCTAATCCACACATTAATCTCATGGAATTTCCAGAATAATCATGTCTTTGCTGGATTCTGGTTTTAGAAATGTTCTGCTAACATACCCAAACCAAACCCCCCAGAACTACATAGCTCTCCAGTATGCACCGTATTGCACTTTTTATGATTTAGATAACACTAACTGAAGTGTTGGGTAAAATAACATATTATGCTGCTTTTTCACAGTAAAGCAAAAAGTTAAGTCTGCAATTTTGCAAGCACACAATTCAAAGAAGTGATGTCTGTAACTCAGTGTCTTTTTTTTTCTTTTTTTTTTTTTCTTTTTTTTTTAACTTGTACTGTGTCTCTGTATGTGTCTGTGTCTTCTCACATTAGAGTAAAGTGGTGAGATTTTTCTCAGTAATATGAATTGTTTTCAGCTGGGTGCAAACAGTCTTATATTTTTCTGGCACATTGTAGAAAAACTTAAATTTCCTTGTTCCCAAGTTGGTTGTTTTAGTAGTGGGAGACAGAGAAAGCAGGATAATGACTGGTTTTGCCCTGACAGCTGTGTGCCAGTCTTCAGGCTCTTCAGAGGTGAAGGAAAAGAAGAGAATTTGCGAAGATCAAACACATTTCTTTAGAGTGGAAGGCTGTTCTCAAATTTAAGTTTGAGAGAAATTTGTTGTTAATGTAGCACAAATCCAGAGTGAGATTTTTCTCAGAGAAGTCTGAAGCTTTTTTAGTGAGAGATAATCAGTGATAGAGTCCTCTTCCCCTCCCTCAAGATATCACAGAATCAATAAGTGGGGAGAGACCTCTGAGATCACAGAGTTCAGCCTTTGAAAGACAGAAACTGGTGCTGCACTCTGGACAAAGTAACACATTGGGGAAGAAACTGAACTTCACATGGTAAATATAGTGCACGTACAATGTGAAGAGTAGGAAAGGACCTCTGTTAGCTACAGATTTATTTTAAAACCTGTAGTTTACTTATATCTGGATTATTCCCCCTTTGTTGTTCTTTTTAACAAGTTTTCCTGTTGTGATTTATTTAATTTCCCGATAAAACATTATTTAAATGTTTTAATATAATTTTCTTTCTACAAGTGATAGCTGTTACAAAAGGAAGCTTGGAAAAAGAATTAAAGGTTTGGAATCCCTCAGCCTTTGTTGTATTTCCCTCAAAATAAATATCACTAGATTTAGAGTCTGATGTTTCCACAATTATTTCTGTCGCTCTGAGATTTGTAAAAGCACAGATTTATTATCTAAGCAAAGAGAGAGGACTGTTGTTAAAGATCTAAGTTGTCTCACTGATCGTGTTTGGAATTGGAAACTTTCTGCAGCAAGGCACAATTGTTTAACATCTAAATTGCCTTGGTGGTCACATTTGGAAACTGTTTCTGTCTGTGCTGACTCTATTGCCTTCCTGGTAAATAATGTTTTGGTTCCCTTGAAATTACTTCAGCTTCCCTGCATTCTCTATGGAGCTCTTTGGAATTGAACTAGACCCTCCCTTACCCTCCTCTCTGTTGCCCCCCTCCCCATTTTAATTAAAAGCTGAACTAAGAAGTAACTCTCTTTTTACTTCCAATTCCAATACTGCCTTTGACTGTTTATGTAGCTTACTTGAAAAAGTTAATGAAAATTCTAATAGCAGAAGCAGAACGAGGCATATGGTGAAGATTAACTGAGAAAAGGTGACATTCTAACTCTCTCTTTCACCCTGAGCAGGAGAAAGGTGAAAATCATGATGTCCACAGTTGCAGGGGATCACCCAGCTGCCTACAAAGCAGGGAGTGCTAGAGCGTGGAAGTGCAAATCAATAATATCTGTCATTGCACTTTATCTGCTGTAACAGGGGAAGGTTTCTGTGTATCTTATTAACTGTAAACAACAAGACAATAACTCTGAGGCATCGGTCATGCTGGTTGTTCTAAAAATCCCTCTGAATTTCTATAATATTCCTTCTCATATTTCTTGCTTATAGCTTAGATTTGACATTTTGCTGTGAACGGTAAATTAACACAAATGCTGCACAAATTGTTCACAAGTTTTTCTTCCCTTTTTTTTTTCTTTTTACATAAATTATGGATGAACTATTATTCAATTTATACAACCTTATCTCTAAATAACTTAGGTTCAGAAAGATGCCAAATTCATAAGATTACACATTGCTGGATGATATTTTTTCTCCCTCTCTCAGAAGATAATACCAGTGTATTTTTAAGATATTTCTCTAAAATATGCCTTATTTAAATATAGTGAAACTTTTTTTTTTTTAATGAGAATGATTCCCGCTTTACAGAATCAGACCGAAAATTCAGTGTTACAATGACATTAGTAACTCACAGCAGGTATCCAGGGTGCTGTATGGCCAGTGGAGCCTTCTGATTAACTGTTATCAGTGGACCTATTCTTCATATTTTATTCAACTTTGACTCATATTTTGTCTTCCTAGTCCTCTATGAATACAAGTCTTGCAATTTTAATTTTTTGATAAATTATTTTTAATTTTCTGTTGTGGTTTTCTTTCCTTTTTTATATTTCTGTTCATTGACTACCACTGTTAGAATTTATAAGAGAACTTTATAATACCTCTGTCATATATAACCTGTAGACATCACTATTATCTCTGGGGAAAACAGGGAGCTGATGCTTCTTTGTTGACTTTGACTGTCCAGCAATACGTGACTTGTATCATGATAAATATTAAAAGCCTTTATGGTGATAGTGAATGAAATTTAAAATAAAATTCCAAATAGGATAGAATAAAAAATTACAAAAAGTGGTGCTAGCTACTTTTTCATTTCATATTAATTTGCTAAACTTTAGGAGATCCTTAAAGCAGGATTTTCTCTTGTTAATGTCAAAGCTAGTTCTCTGGAATGTGCTCTAGTAACAGAGGACTTGGATTACAGGCTTGTGGAACAGCATCTAATATCTAACTGTGCACTACTGCATCTGGACATCTTATATTTTTAATTTTTTTAAAGTTTAAACACATCTGGGCAACAAAATTACTTAGAAATATGACAACTAGTGTCCTGGAATTTAGTTATTTGCCTCCAAACTAATTTGTCTACCACACAATGTGAGCTAAATTGAAGCAAGCTTGCTGTTACCTTTGCTATTTGTTCTGGTACTAATCAATGAAATCATAGTGGAGCATCTCATACCCAGCACTTGCAGAAGAAATTATTTTCAGGGCACTGAAAGATTTCAGAGACCTGCTTCAGCTGTGCAGTAGAAAAGTGAGATCCTTCCTAATAGACATAGTGTTTTGTTGCATTCTATTTGTCCAGAGTACTGTTATCAATACCAACAGATGCACATATCTATTTGAAATACACATAGCATTTATTTTGCTGATGTTAAGGTCAAAAAGATAGACTAGATTTCAAGGAACTCTGTAGCTTAAATACTGGGACATAACTCTACAAATGCTCAGTATGGGAAGAAAAATTTCTTGCTGGGCAATTTAAAATTTGTTCTGCACTGTCACTTTGTAGAAAACAAGTCATGTTCTCATTTGCCACTTGATTTTATTGTATGCCTATCTTAAAATGAGTGAAGGATTTTTTAATTCAAGTTTAAAAATAATTTCAAAATCAACAGCTCTCTGACTGCAGAGGTTGTAGATGGCATAGATCATGATACCAATGATGATGGCTGATCAAGCAATTGCAGTATTTGCAGCTAATAATGAATGATAGTTTAAATTAACATGTATTAGTAAATAAAACCAATTCTTAAAAGAAAACAAAGTAGTGCAGATATATTAATTGCATCAGTCACCACAGTGTCTAGCAACATGTGCAACATTTTGAAATGTGGCTTATCAGCCACATTTCTTTCTACCAGGTTCTTGTCTTTCCACAGCCACAGGTAGGGCTCTGACTCTCCCTAGCATCTTGCTCCTTCAACCAATCGAAAGTACAAACAATTGAAGAGAAACCAGATGCAGGGTTTTGCTTTACCCCATGCAAACCTGGTAAGCAGACAGGGAAAGACTTACCAAAATGACAATACTGTGGTACTAGCATCTGTCTTAGGTGATTGAATACAGAACCCCTGAATATCCACTTCTTATTCAGCAAATTGGCAATTATCTGTAAAATTACATGCACTCTTTACCTTTGGAGAGAAAAGCTAAGTCAAAGGCAATTGACTTGGAAAAAAGCCAAAATCTACAAATCAGTTGGTAACTTCAAATTACAAGTATTTTAGAAGCAGACATTGCTAATTTCTGCTCTAAATTTCAACTACTTTGTCTCTTGAATGCTGAAGATTTGTGAGCTAATTCAAAAGCTTTAAGCTGCATGGAATAGCAGGGACTTTTCACTGTTTTAATTTAAACAAGTGAAGGTCATTTAGGTCATTTCCCCAGTGCAATAACTACTTCATCTTTCATGTTACTACAGTATATGGACTTATTTTCTTCTCCCTCTAATATTTCCAGTCTCTCTACAAAAATGGATTCACTTTTTGCTCATTTTTCTCCTAAGGGAAATTTGTTTTCATGCTCACCTCCCTTGGCCTGGTGGTCACATTTCTTTTGATGAAATGAGATTCTGACATTTTGAGATATTATGACAGTAGAGGTAATTGTGTTCCAGCCATCATTTTAAATATTCAAGACATATAATTTCAGTGGACCTGTAGACACTGAGAAGATTCTATTTTGGTTTACTAGACTGAAGTTGTAATTGTGTGGTTGGTTTTGGTTTTTCACAGAATTATAGAACGTTAAGGGGTTGGAAAGGAATGGAAACAAATTCTCTTAACTGAGAAGAGCTCAGTAGACCTTCAATTTGAAAATGTGTACAGAGATATTTTCTGACTCATGGCCTAGAGAAGAATATATGGTCCAGTGAGATGTGAAAAAGAGGTCTAATAAACATCAAGATGTTTGCTGTGGTATCTTCATCAAGCAGACAGGAAAAGTAAATAGAACTGTCATTTCTTCTTTAATCAAATAAGATAGGATATCCCTTTTTCCTCACAAACACACTGGTTTAAGGTGCTTTATTACCATAGCCCCACTCAAAGTCATTTTTACAGAAAATGTTGTTGTGACTGGACCAGATAAATAAAGAAAAGATACTGGAAGAGAGTACTGGATACTGATGAAAAATTTCTTATACAACCATCCCTTCTTTTCTTTGGCTTCCCACCAGGACTATACACCATCTAAATAAACTGATGAGAGTATTCATGGGTTTGCTGTTATCTTGAAAAGACAGATAAGTAAGTAACAAAAAACCTCCCTCAGTGTATTGCAATAAATAAAAATTAATTACTTGAGTATTTTTCATGGAAACTGGAATTGTACTACAAGCACCTGATAAGTATTTTATAGTTACTTCAAGTTTCTTTGCTAATAGAAACATACAACGTGGATAAGAACATGATGTAATATTTGAGTAGACTATCAGAAGTTAAAAGGGACACTGGTGTCAACAAATTTCCTTTGCTGGCCATTTATGTAGTAGTGAAAAAGAAGAATGGGTCTCAGTTCTTTTCTGAGAGCTAGGAACTCCTCTGAAACTTAATTCTGCTGCAATATCTTTGTTTTCTCTGCCTTGACCTCAGGAGGGAGAAAACCCAAGACAAAATAGACAAATACTCCTAAAAAACAAAAACCAAACCAAGAAAATAAAAACCTAAGAAAGAAAAATCTGTTTTAAAAGGAACTTGATGTGAACCACAAACTGCAGCACAGTGTCAGATAGTGTAAAATAAACGAAGATTCCATACTTCAATGTTTCAGAAAGCATTTGTTCTCAGAACAAATACCTTTGAACCAAAGATTAGGAGCTGTGCCATTTGAGAAGATTAACTGGAAAGAACACCCCACCTCGTATTTGAGCTTTAAGTTAAACACTAGAGAAAGACATTTTCAGTGATAGAAAGGAAGGGGGTGGTTATAAAATGGACTATTTTAGGAATTAGTTTCCTAACGCTTTGCAAATCCACCCTGGTTGTATAACATGCACCCCTGAGCACTTAAGAACCATGAAGATAAAATCATGGTCTTTGCTTGACAAATCTAACATAAATCAGGAAAAAATCCTGCAGACTTTTTTCAAAGCTTCAGAGAAAAGTGAGATGTAATGGAATTTTCTAGTCTTTACACTGAGTCAGCAGGGGCTTAATCTCATTGGTCTGAGGTACTGAATGAACTATTCTCCATGGACATTTGATACATGGGAGAAATTCAGATCATATGTGAGGATGCAAGGAAGGTTCTTGGCCTTTTGGTCAAGAGATTGAATTTTTACTGTTTTGGTGCCTCAACAGCAGCTGACATCAAGCCAAATCTTAGTAATTCAAGTCAACTTGAACAAGAAGAGCAGAACTCTGTGAGCTTACTCATTTGGAAAATGAAGAATGTTCTCTCCACAAGCTGTAGGCACATATACTACATAATTATCATCTTCCTGCCATTACAGGATTGTTTCAAAGAGTACATTTTCCAGTGCTATGCCTAATCTGTTCTAAAACCACGAGCAATGGTTCTTCTCCAGCCTACAACAGCAGTTTTTCTGTGGCAGAAATAAATGTGCTTGAATTGCCTTCTACCCTGAAACTAATTTCTGTTCTTGAGTCTTGTAAAGAAAACATTCAAGGGCACAAAAGGCTGCCAAGAATTTAAGCCACTAAAGGTTACCACTGAATTCTAAAAGAGCTATCCCCTTGGTTACTTCCTCTTGCTCCTCTTCTTTTTGTTCTATATTAATTCATTAAACACTTTTTTTTTTCTTTTTTCTCTGAATTTTCCCTCAATTTTCTGTCTCTGGTGATGATCAGAATCAAATGTCTGACTAGTGACATGCAGAGTGATCACCAATGAGATGTCAAGATAGAATATTTTCAGAACATCTTAATCAGCTGATATTTAAAAATGATATTCAAATATAAATTGCAATTTATGTTGTCCTTTTTTCTTTGCTTTCCTCTGTGGAGAAAGGAATTTGTGACACTTCAGAATTTGAGTGAGTTTTATAACTTTTTAGTAGTAATTGAAGTTTTCTGCCATTTTAAAAAAACTAGGAAAAGGAACTGCAAAGAAAAAATATTTAAGGTCATTTTTATTCTTTGTGCTGATGTAACTAGCAAAAATAAAAGAGCAAGACTCACTCTGAGGATGAATTAAAATTACCCTTTTGGTTGAATATAAATTCACTCTGAGAAAATAAAGGACATCCATTTTATCTGATATTTTTATGCAGGAGAGGATGTAAATTGTTAAAAAATAAATTTACTTTTACAACTTTTTAATAAACTTATCATTGTGATCTAGAAAAAGAAAAAAATAAGTAGAAATCAGTTTATATTTGCCGTGGAATTTGAGGTACCTGGTGTTTTTTTCTGACATGGTAATAAAAATACAGGCTTCATAAGAGCCTAAAATGTTCTCTTTTCTATTATAATTTGGTAAAGAAAAAAGGAGGAACATTCAATTTTTTTGGTTTGGTTTTAGATAAAGAGAGAAACGGAAGAAAATATTTTCCTAATTTGACAGGTCACAAATTTCTAGTATGAGGAAAATAAACACGACATTCCAATGTTGCCAAGACAATTAAAATGAGGGTGAATATGCAATCCATTATGGAAGGTGATATTGCATTGATACTTTGGATTGATTTATTCTATATATTCAGTAGAATTTAGACCTCACCACCAAAATGGAACTGCATTCACTTTTTTGCAGCTGATATCCTATGTTGTTTTAGAGGCACCATGTGTTCTGCCTAATGCAGGGTAGAGTTGTATCAAGCATAGTTTGAGAAGTGACTCTTTACTCTTTCTTGTTCTAAATAAGAATCATGGACCATGGAAATACCTGAATTAAACTTTAAGCCTGAAATATAAACAGATTGGTCAGTGACCAAACTGTTGAACGGGATATTTAATGCTATTTTCTGTATAGAAAAATACATAATACCTGGTCTAGTCTTTCTTAAATTGATCAAAAAACCCCAGAACATAGGAGAAGAGAGAATTTATTTCTTAAGAAAATAAAGAAAGGGATTTTAATAATTTCTCAAAACTTTTGATACAGATATTTTGGCTTTGTCAATGGAAAATAGCTTACAATGAAATAAAGTACTTGACAAATGAAATGAAGCCTCAAAAAAAAGATGGCTCTTCAGACATCAATACTTAAACAACTATATATGCTATTTACTGTTTCTTTATAAGCCAACCTGTGTTCACAATTAAAAGCCTTAAAAAGCACCTGATAAAACATTTCTTCCGAAGAGCTAAAGTGGGGGGGAAAATGCATCTTTTTGCTCTCATTTCTTTGTGGTGTGTTTTTTCTTTTCAAGAAGCAGTGAGTCTTTGAAAAATGCCCCAAATTATTGAAACAAATTTTAGGGTCTTATTTAAGTGGGGGCAAATTTTTGTTCAGAAAGAAAGACTAAAAATGTATGTGCTCATAGTAATAGGAAGGATGCATCTTCCTTTCTAACTTTTGGAAGGATGGGAAATATAGGATAATATGGCAAGATTAAACTGTCATTTAAATTGAAGCATTATTATTATCTCCTTAGGGATGACTTGTGTGGAAATACAAATTTTCTGCTTTTAACTCTTAAATAAAGTATTATGTTAAAATTGGTTTGCATTTAGAATGATATCTTCAATTTATTTCAACCAGAACAGATGGCCTGGAATGATGTTAATGTGAACCTGGCTTTTAAACTGCAACACCGATTGGAATTTCAGCAGTAGTCTGATTATTACAAAGAGAATATTGGAGAGAAATAGGTGATGAACTCTTAAAAGGGAAGTGAGGATTGTAAAATTTAATTTCCCAAATATTATATAAGATATTATACATAGGATATTGTTTTCATTAAATTCATTACTGTTTTTAATCAATAAAAGATTAAACAATATCTTAAATAAGAACTTTTTTCCCCAGTGTTTCAATCACACACTAAAATTAGGAATTGCTTGTACAGAGCAAGCTTTGAGGGACAGATTTCTGTATGTCCTAGAATAGTAGTATCACCAGTATGGCAAAAAAAAATAGAAATTACTGTGATGATCATTAAGCAAGGTAAAAATTAAGCAAGGTGACTTCTGACTACAGTTAAATTGCAGTTATAGACTCCACATCTTTTATGATAGGGACTACAGGATATGTGGTAAATACACTTTATGCAAGCTCTTTTTTTCATTTTTGAAGGTTTTCATTACATAACAACACAGAATTTATGCAATTTCTTGCAGTGAAGTGATTTTTATTTTAACACTCTTTGCATTCGGCAGTAGTGCATGCCCAGTAGAACGAATAATAAAATTATTACATGTAGCAAAAACTCAAATCTCAGCTTGTCTTCAACTGAGGCAAAATGTTAATTTCCCCTCAAACCTCAATTGTAGTAACTTCTATTAAGACCCAGACTTTTGGACATCAGCTGATTTGACAGCAAGGGCATGTACACTTTGCCTAAGCACAGGCCTCAGGCGCCATCTGAGATTACACTGAAGCTCTGAACAGGTAGATCTTTAGTAACACAGAGATCTCTCAGAGATCCTGCGTCACATATCCAGCATGGACACAGAGCAAGTGATGGCAGATACATTCAGGCAGCTGAAATGAGACACTGACTATCAGGGATAGTGATATGTAGCAATAAAAGGAAAGGATTCTATATTAATTCAAGGAAGACAAAACAACTAGAAAGCAAAATTTATTGTATTGTTTCTCACCAAGTAAGTGCCAGCTTTCCACAAAGGAAGACCCCTCTTCCTTCAAACTCAGGGATAAAGGGGAGAGAGGCTAGAACAAGACATTAGCTACCTCTGTGTTTCTATCACAAGTTGGAATGCTTTTACTCTCTGATAAAAGAGAAATCCAAGGGCAGTCAAGAGAGATTTCAGGGCCCTGGGATGACTGGTAGAAGGATCAGGCAGTGATTCCCTTCATCCTCCTGGTAAGAAGGAACAATATTGATAGGAGTAGGCAGATCCATCAGGTCAATGTGTGGCTCTGAGGTTGGTGCAATTGGAAAAATTGGGGGGTTTCTAATCATGGGATGATCTACTCAACACCCAGTCTACTGACAAGATGCAGCTGTCTCAGAGGGGGAAAAGAGTTCTAACAAGGAGCTAGTGGGGCTCATTCACAAAGATTTAAATTGGTTTGGAAGGGGGTAAGGAAAAAAAACAAGCTTACCAATGATGAGCAATGAAATGGTGTGCCAAAACTTGAGAAAAGAGGCACTAATGGGATCCCTCAGCAATCTGTTTCAAGAGTTGTTGGCTAAAACATACCAAATCTGAAGTGTTTCCACACTAATGCATGCAGCAGGTGGAACAAACACACTCAGCTTCAAGTTTTGGCCCGGTCCCAAATATTTGATATCCTTGGCATGAGTGGGATGATTCCTGTTGCTGGAGTGCCTTGTTGGGTGGCTACAGGCACTTCAGGATGGATATGCTGGGCAGAAGGGTGGGAGGCTTGGCATTGTGTTATAGAAGGGTGAGAATGTATGGAGCTCTCAGTAGTCAGTGGCTTAGTTGAGAGCTTCTGAGTGAGGATCAAGGAGCAAACAAGTACTGTGGATGTCATTGTGGAATTGTACTAAAAGACCACGTAGCCTCCTAGCTGACTGACGTGGATGAATTATTCTCTGAGGAGCTAAGGTACACTTCCAAGTCAACTGCCCTTGTTACTAATGGAGAACTTCAACTTGCCAGAAATTAAGTGGGAGCATCACACAGCTGGTACAACCTGACCCAGAAGATTCCTAGTAAACCTTGAGGACAGCTTTTTGCAACAGGTCCTAAGGGGCCTAACTCAGAATGACCTCCTCCTTAAACCATTCCTTGTCAACCGAGCAAAGTGGAGATTGGTGGCCGTCTTGGCCACAGTGACCATGAAGTGATCGAGTTTAAAATTTCTGTTGACAGGGGGGAAAGTACCAGCAAAACCTTAACTCTGAACATGAGGAGAGATGACTGCGGGCTGCTCAGGGAATTAGTGAGTAAGGTCCCCTGGGAAAATGTTTTTGTAGGTGCTGGTGTCCATTAGTGTTGGTCACTTTAAATATCACATCCTAAGCATAGAGGAGCGGGAAATTCCCAAATTTCGGAAGTCAAGCAGGCAAGGCAGAAGTGTTCGGACAACACTCTCAGGCACATTGTGTGACTCTTGGGGTGTTGTGTGCAGGGCCAAGAGTTGAACTTGAAGATCCTTGTGGGTCCTTCCAACTTAGCACATTTGTGATTCTGTGAAATTATATCAAATTTAAATCTAATTATCCTAGCATTTTAGCTTTTATCAAATTTGAATATATGGAAGCAAACACAAGATATGTCAGAAAAATACTGAAATGCATCAAGCTGTTTGCCAGAGATTCAAACAAAGTGGACTTTCTAAAACTTTCTTTAAAAAGCTTGCAAACTCCTGCCATTTACTTGGGAGGCTCAGTATGAAAAGTTACCTTGAAAGCTGCCAACTTTTTATATATATGATTGTAGAAAGAAGAGTTACACTGGAAGATAAGTCTCAGTGAAGGAAAACAAATTATACTATGCCAGTATATTCTACCTTTCTGTTCCTGGATTTTTTCTTAATAATAGAAATATTATTTTTATTTTTTAATTACATCCTTAAATAAGGGTATGAAAGAGGAGTTGTGAATTTTACACCTGGTTTATTGGTAACATTTCGAGTGGTAATTCCCATTAATACCTTCTGAGCTTACTATTTGACTAAACACCTTTAAACCCTTCCTCAAAATGAACTGATTTATTTACAACTCTTATGAACACAGGCCATTAGATTGTATTAACTCTAATGACTCTATAACCTCTAATATCAGAACATACTTTCTTAAACTAGTGTGCAGGAAATGGGAGAAATTCATTATAATTGCTACCTTCCTTCATATTCTTTATTTCTCCTCCAACATCCAGTATTTAGCAAGTAGATCTGTAAGAAGACACAGTGTCTCAGTTTGGTACTTAGAGAACTTTTTGTTTTGTAGTTAAAGATGTGACTTCCGTGCAGCATTTTGTGAATACAAAGGAATGGAACTGTTTGCCATACATTTAATGTCTAAATGGAATTGATTGATGAGATCCTGGCTTGATTTGGGATTACATCCCACATCCCTCCTGATCTGAGATGAAATGAGACACCAGTAGCTCTATGTGTCACAAGGTCATTGTGCTACACTGGCAGAAAAAGTTGTCATCCCACTGCATGTGGACAGTGAATGCTTCAGTCTATGTAAGTACTATACTATATTATATATAAAAAATAATGAGGAAAAAAGTAAAATTCTGTCTTAGACTGTGTATTCTACCTAAATGGGATGAGTTAACTTTCCCCATAGCAGGTAGATTGTACTGTACCCTCTATCTGTGGCTAGAAATGCGTTGAAAACACACAAGTGTTTTGTCTGCTGCTGAGCACTGCTCCCACAGCATCACAGTCCTCTCTCCAACACCCCTTCACCCCCAAGCCAGGAAGCTGGGAAGGGGCAGAAGGTTGGCAGGGAACACAGCCAGGACAGATAACCAAAGTGATATTGCATATGAAATGACATAATAATAACAATAATAAATTAACAAAAGCTGAAAGGAGAGAGAGGGGGGCATCAGTCATTGAGGTATTTGTCTTCTAGAACAACTATTACATGTGCTGAGGCCCTACTTCCCAGGCAGTGACCGAATTATGGGAAGTAGAGAATAAAACATTTTGCTGGCTCTTGTGTTTTTGTGATCTTTGCTTTTCTTAGTGAACTGCCTTTAACCTGACCTATGAGCTCTTTTTTATCTTTTTTTCCTCCCTCCTGTCCTACTGAGGAAGGAAGTGATGGAGCTGCTGGGTGAGTGCCAGTCATCTCTGTCACTGTTCTTCAGAGGTTTGTTATCCTCACTGAAGTATTTCTTACTGATTTTTTTTGCCTTTCTGCAACAATATATTTCTATCTCTTTGGGCACTAAGGATCAGATATTATTGTTTGCATTTACATTTGTACATCTTCAAGTATTTAAAATGGAAATAAAACAGAAAATAACCCAGACAATCACCAGGAAAGAACAATGACACACACAGCTTTTCTGTGGGTCTTTTTTTAGTCTGACTCAGTCTACCTGTTTTAATTCTGGCTTACCACAAATTAGTCATGTGCCATTTCTGTCTGGAAGGAAGGGAGATAATTCCTAGTTTAGATGTCTTAGCAGGAACAACAAATATAGACAAGATAAAGAATGTGACCACAGAATTGATTTGCAAATGGTTCATCACTAATACAATCTTCCTGAATTTCCATAAATTTCACTCCATGGAATTATGCATGAGAATAATGTGTACTCATGGACTCATTTACTCATGAATTTGTTTGGAGGACTGAACTTGTGGGAAGACAAAATAGAAACAAAATGCAGAATAGAAATATCATAGTGCACATAATTGCTTTTAATCCCAATTCACTGGCTTAATGTTGGTTTCATAAAAGCAATGATGAACTCATTTACTATTATTATGAATTAGTATTTCTGGAGGATTGTCATTCAGCATTAATTAACTCTGATCATTATTTTAAAGTGTTCATTGTTATTTCTTGCTCTTACAGTTAGCTATTTCTTGGTTTTCCGTCATTTCTGATAGTCTACTTTTAAAATATTTCTTTGTCTAATTTGAATATCGTCATCCTAATTGTGTATATCCATTTCTAACTACTGCTATTCAAGAGAGAAGAATAAACTTCCTTTTTATTAAATGAAAATATTTTAATTTGCCTTTTACATCATGGTCACAGGAATTTATCATATGTGTGTTTTTTTTTCTTACAAACATCAATAAACTATAATGCACAAGGCGTTCTTTTCATGATCAACATCAGAACAAGCTCAATAGCTTTCCAAATAACAGATTAACCCCTGCTATGGTGGGAGTAGCTTTTGGAGCAAGGAGTTAAAATTCAGAAATTTTATCACTGATCCTGGTCTTTAAATATAAGAGTAGTCTGTCTCCTGACAGTTACAGACTTGAACTTCCTGGAAGAGAACACCAAGTTGTGCTCTTTAAAAGTAATGCTTTCCTATGGATGGCAATTGATGAACTCCACCAGATTTAACAGATGATAGTACTAAGTGTATATGGACTAATGTACAAATAATATTCTCTCTTCTTGATTTTAACAAAAAGTCTCAAAGATTAATCATTTGCAATTACACTTTTAAGATAGTAGTGCATCTTGGATCAACAGATATTTACATGAGAATTAAGCAAAGTGTAAGGTCACTTAATATCTCAGTTACCTGAAAATATTAATGATTTTTAATATTCAAACTCAAATTCTGAGCAGGCTTTTTTTCATTAACAGCATGCAGTTAAAGAAATCCTAGGAAACTAGTGGCTCAGAGGTATATGGGTTTTTTCCATGATTTTATTTTTTTTCTTAAATGAGAAATCTTTAAATAGTAAAATGGTAGGAAAGAATACAGTACTCTTCTAGATGGACTCCAAGTTTAACTGAGTGAAAAGTCTCACCTCTTACCACTTAGCAACAGGGGAAATTGTATGAATAAAAATGAGAATAGTGTAAAGGAGACTGAGAGACATGCTGTGCATTGCTGAATGATAAACTGGTGGTTCCTTTCAAGGAAAGGATCATATAACTAAATCCTCTGCACACCTCCTGGAAGAAAGATCAGTGCTTTACAGTATATTTTTGACTTGATTTAATTTCTTAATTTTTGTTCATTCATTTCTACAGATATGCCTTTTGATTAATCAGCCAGTGGATAATATTTGATACAGGATGAGTTCAACTCTTCCACTCTACATTATTATTGATTTTAAATATTGGAATCAACAATCAAAACTCTGCTGCCTGAGCTTATTGCTTGCAGTCTATTTTTAACCTCAATGACTTAATATGTTGTAGATTTTTGGTTTTCTTTTTAATATGTATGAAGTTTTCTGCAACTGATATTCCACTAGAGAATCAGAATTTATTTGGGCCTGTATATATGTAGAGAAATAAATAAGAATATAACCCAACTGATTCCACAGATATTCTTGGCAAACAAATCCTAATATATTTTGGGCAAATTGTACCATCCGCTTCCCATAAATTAGTGTGAGGTTTCTCTGAGATCACATGTCTTTCGTTTGCCATCAGAAAAAAGAGTTCTCGTGTATTTCTGCACATTGAATAGGGTATGTTTTATGATAAATAAAATTTATTATTAAAAAAATATTATTTAGAAGGTTTAACATTTTTTCCTGTTTATGGAAGACATAAATGTGACCATATTCTCTAAGCCATTAGAAAGTGCCTGAAGTCATGCTTATCTGGAGAAGGTAGATTTTCTTGTATTGACCATTTGCTAAATATATTGACAATTTATTGATAAAGAAAACTAAGAAAAGACTTTGAGCCTTTAACATAATACTAAAGCTAAAATATTTAAAATTAAAAAAAAAAACCAACAAAAAAAACCAACCAAACAAAACTGAACCCAACTAATCAAATAAGAACGTAAGTGTTAGTTTGAAACTTGCTGCTTCAATCTTCCTGCACTAAAGATGAAGACATAACATGCTGGTATAATTACATGTGTTAGAATATATACTTATTTCTGTGAAGCACCTTTGAAAATTCCCATCCTTCCAAATTATATGATCCTAAAGTGATATAATGAGTTTAAATAAGTGCTTTGGAAGAAGAAATTCTTCATTCATGAAGAATGAAATCTTCAAATTAAATTGAGGTGCTCAGTAAATATGCTACTGCAATCTTCCATTTAAATAATATAGCTTCACTTCAGTTTACTAATATTTATGTTCTATATGATTCTTAAAGTTCTATTTAATAACACAGACTTCTAAGTAAAACAGTAGTCTTTTATTGCCCAAGGTAGTTCCTTAATTTTTCTTTTAGAAAACGTGTAACGGCAGATCACGGCAATTTGAAAGATCTTCTTACCTTTGCAGTGTTTACTGAATTGTTTACTGTTTGATTAAAAGCTCACTGCTTTACCCCATCAGGATTTTTGAATAACTAGATATGGAAGTAAGTTTTCTGGTTTATTCCTTTATCCTGACATGTATCTGATTATAATAACCAATAGAGTAACACTTGTCAAATGTTTCAACAAACTGCAGCTATAATAGTTTCCATAGAAACAGGATTGAAAACTAAAAATAACATCAAAGTTTAATGTGCTCTGTAAAAGAAATTGGTAGTACTATAGACAGGACATTACATTAAAAAAAGACAGAACCCTTTTCCTATTTTGTGCCAGATAGCAATAACTAATATAATGGCCAATTTTGTAGTATCATCTATATATCAAGCTTCATCTTTATATTTGTGTCATTTTCATCTATTTTTAATTTAAATACAGAAACAGAAAACTTGTATTTTGTAAAACCAGAAATATGTAGTTGAGTTCTAAGTAAAAGCACTACCAATATATCAGTCAAGGACGAGGCATAATATTCTCTGAAATCAAAGTACCAGATTTGTCGCAGTTAGAGGTAAGATTGCTGTGCAAAGAAAAGAGATTTTTGACCTGTGAAAAGAATAACATTAATTTTCTTTTCATATTGTAGGCAGAGATACTTTTCCTTGAGAATATGAAAACATATCGATTATATCTTTGCGCAGTGTATTCCCATACTTAAATTTAAAGATTTGAGTGAGTCTTACATTTTCTAGGGAAAAAAGAGAATACTTTCTTTTGTAACCTGAGTACCATGAAGGTCTGCTTACACAATACTGATAAATTCTTTGTGGAATTTATTTTTTGTCTTTTAGTTAGAGAACATTGTGTTTGAAATGCACAAGGTACATTAGGAAACCTTCAGTCCTCCTAAATTATTGAAACTGGATATCTGATGTTGCAAATTTGTAGTATTTAACTTTATGAGTAATTTATTAATTTGGTGAGTATTTTATCAATTAGATATGTATTTAACCTTTTTTTGAACACTTTTAAACCCTTCTCATTTAAACATGACATTTTTCAGTGTTAAAATTTTGAGATTATTTAGATTCTTGGACTATTAAAAAAGGTACTGTGGAATTTCATTGTATCTTAGACCAACACAGAGCCTCATCTTCTCTGTGACTGCCACAGCTTCCCCAGTGCCCTTGCACAATAGACACGAGACTCTGCAGGTGGAACTGCACAATAAAGAACTGCTAACCTGTGTTGGAGATGTCCTGAGGTTATATTATCCTACAGCCTGTATCAAACTCCTTCCACATACAAAAAAGGATGTGAGATGCCCTTCTGAAGGGAGCAGAAGACCCAATATGCAGTACTGGACCCATTCCATAGGGCAGTTTGCTGTCTCCCTGGGGCCTGGGTTAAACATGGGAAGACAAAAATGGTGGATGGATAGTTGGGCTTGATGACCTTAGAGGTCTTTTTTAGCCTAAAGGATTGTATGATTTTACAGTTCTGTGATTTTTAACAGATGGTAAATTTAGAAAACATTCTTTAAACACACAAGCTTTACTGAACTCACATCTGATATCTGATACAAGAGCACAGTCTTATCATAAGCAGAAGTGTACAGTATGAGGAATTCAAACTACAATTTTCACAAGACAGTGAGGCAACTCTGATGGTCATGGAACAAAGTTGAATTGGCTTTTATTCTGGTTTGCATCTCTTGTTCCTAAAGCAAAATTTTTTCGCTTTGAGTTAAATGCATTCTTGTGGTGAAATGTTTCTGTGAAAAAGGGCAGATGTGGGAGATCTACTTTTGCCTTTAAAAACAGTTTTACATGAAAGCCTTCATATAATCCTACTGTTTTACTGTTTGATTTTTTATGATCCTTCAACATTTTATTCTGTAATGTGAATTTATGGCTTCTCAGCTGTAGATTTTTCTTTCCAACATACTGAAAATTTTATATAAGAAACTGAGTGTTATGTTAGGGAGGGAGTCTAAATAAGCTACCAAAAGAGTAAACAGGTCATTTGTATTGAAGTGTGTTTGCCTACCTCCACTAACATATGCCAGTTTAAGATGTGAATAAAAATAAATTAAAAGCATCTTGTCTTTAAGTTAATTTTACATGGTGTTTATTCTAAAGACTGTTTTCTGTATTTCAGCAGAACCAGGGAAAACTTTTTCATCCAGTCCAAACTGAGATTTGTTTAGAACTTTATTTGAACATCTAAAAATAGAAAGAAAAATCCTGGTTTATGGAGCACATAATGTTTTGTGTCAGCTGAATGTGTGATGTTTACAGTTTTCACTCCATCAGATATTTTTAACAAATATGATTGTTCTTCAGAAGAAATTTCTAGGAGCCTTTTTTATTGTAGGGCATGGTGATGCCAGATGCTATCAAGGCTTAATGACCATGAGATGTACCTTACAGGCAGGATTTGTGTAGTTAAATATATTCAGCTGCCTTAATTTGAGGATCAGGCTTGGTTACTTTTCTTTTGGGAATATCTGTGGTACCAGTTGTAACTACTGTTACAATTTTTTGCTGGTTTGCCGTATTATTACATTCATTTTCCCTAAGGAAATAGTAAACATTTCTGGAGAGTTATTATTCTAGAATCTCACAATGCATCCTAACTATAAGAACAGGTTTCACAATTTTTTTTCAGCTTGAAAATGTATCAATCCTTCCTTCTTCTGAAAAGAAAGCTGACAGCTGTTTTGTCTTGTCCCCATGAAATATAAACAAAATGCTAATTTCATGTTTCCCATATTTAAAAAAGACAAATATTAGTCTTTATTTTTAAAATTG
This sequence comes from Sinosuthora webbiana, assembly GCA_013397395.1. NCBI lineage: Eukaryota > Metazoa > Chordata > Aves > Passeriformes > Sylviidae > Sinosuthora > Sinosuthora webbiana. Next base: position 238,691 of record VXBN01001094.1, on the reverse strand, counting down.
CATTTAATTTTCAAATTATTTTCATATTCAGCAATCTGAGGTTTCTTTTCCCAGTATCATTTGCTGCTTCACTACATGGATTCTGTTCCACAGTACATTTGAAGTTTAATTCTTCTTTCTTTTCACTCAAGCACCTATGTACATTGTTTGTTCCTCAGGGCTGTTGTAGATTAATGCTGTGGAAAAATTGAAGAGAGGTTTATTTGCTATTGCAAAACACGAATTTCTTGAGTATATTGGTGCTTTAATCTTCAGAAAGACTGAACAGATATGTCAGTCTGTCTACTATTCTAGTCATTATTTAAATACTAATCTTGATGTTTTTAAGGGCATCACCATCACGACTCATCACCCACACACAGATGCACACAAACACACATACACACACAGATTCTAAATTCTTACATGGACTGGATGATCTTAATATTCTTTTCCAACCTAAATATTTCCATGATTCTCTGTAATTGTAAATTTCAGCAACTCCAGTGCTGTGCAAGAGCTATTTTACAGGAACAAAAGAACTCTCCTGTTTTAATGACTACTTAATTCTAGTCTCCATGGAAAAATTTTGAAGGAAAAACTCTCTAAATAACTGCCACTGGCTACTTAAAGGTAATGGAAAATGTCATGCGTGAAATTATAAAATGGACAGAAGCAGTTACAACGCTGACAAAATGACTGAAGTGAGTTATTTGAAATAAAATGCAAATGATGTTTTAGAGAGCAAAAAAGTAAGAAAAAAGGGAAATTTTTCTCTATAAACATTTTGTAGCACAGAAGGTGATAGACATAAAACAAAGGGGGGAGTAACTTGTGCTATATAACTTTTAACAATCAAATGTCACAATTTAAAAAAAACCCTGAAGGTTTAGTTTGAAAACATCTCTTTGTTAGCTTCTAAAGGAAATGTATGTCTGTCTTTTGTTTTTCTGTTAAAAGGTGTTTTGTATTTAATGATATTTTTGATTAAACTAGGAATCTGAAAACTACACAAGACATTATTAATAATTATACAGCATTGTCTTATGCTGTGCTGCACCTACAGGGAGACTCTGTCCCACATCTTGCTACTCACTACTCCTTTATGTTTAAATATCTTTGAAAGTATAAGAGCTGTCATACTTCTAGACTTTGCCTATATGAGTTTCAGTGATAGTGCAGATAAATGATTAAGCGATGGCCAGCTGAGGCCAAACTCCACTGCTAAGAGGAACAGCGTAAGAACATCTCAAAGAGATGCAAGGTGGGGTTTGTTCTGCTTCCTGCAGAGTGAGAGTCAGGGACCCTCACAGGACCAGCTCTAAAGAACTTCTGGAGCATCTATGTAGTGACTTAGATTAGCCCAGTTTTGCATGTGGTGTGACCACTGTTAATGTCGATTTATTAAAGAACTTCTAGTTTAACTTTCATTCACCCCAGAAGTTTTGATATATATGTCAAAGATCTTACTCTTCAATAATTATTTGGAAAAGCATTTTGCATACTATTATTTATCAGAAATTGTAAAATCTCACCTTGGTGGCTTCATAAGAGGATCCCCATGATCATAGTTTTCGAAAGGAAACCATATAATTTCAAATGGGTTTTAAATTGCTACAATGCTAGCTGCTTGGTTTTTTTTCTTTCATTTTGATATTTTACTGTTGAAATAAAGTTATTTTGGATTTTTTTAAACTATAAATACTCTTTTCTTTGTTTGATTGCTTTAACTTCTGGCAACTGTCCATAGAGTTTTGATTTTCTTAAGTGTAAAAAGCCCAATCACACTGCGTAGGGTTAATATAGCTGGTAGCTCCAGATATTTGCAGAGATGGGAACACCAAAATCAACTTTTGAAAAAGCATAACATTGACTTCTTGATGAAATGTTGTTCTTGATGTTCAGAATACAATGATTTTGACTAAGACTTTATTTTTAAAACCATCAGCCAATACAAATGTGCCTAGAACAGTGAAGTTATGCTAGTGAGAAAATTTAGTTTCAGTTGTTTCTCATTGTAAAAGACATTCCACCTCTGGTGAAACTGTTAAGGGAAGATGGATCCTATGAACCTTCAACTAAGCCAATAGTGAGGGTGAGCTCCAAATGTAGAGATGTCTGTGTGCACCCAGCCCTGCACACAGACATGACCAGACGTGCTGATCAGTACAACAGCATACAGGGCCTTCACCAGCACCCAGGTAAGCACCAACAACTCTCACAGCATGCAAGCACAAGAGGCCTAATCTCAATCCTATTTTCACCTGATTGGAATGGAGGTTCACTACTGGCACACACACGGATCTCCTCCATCCACAGGCACACCCACAGTTGCACGTTTCTTGGTATTAATATTTGGTCTAAGACGGACAAATACTCATCATCAGATCCTAGGCTCAGTCTTTGCTTTAGTCCTAGGACGAGAGCTCAGTTTGAGAAAATGTGGGCTTCCTTCCACTCAGTTCTTTCCTTCCTTGCACTTCTTGCCAGCTGGCAAGTCCAGCTTCAGTTGTGAATGATGCACACTCCACACACCAAGAGCACAAAATAAGGTTTCATAGCAAGAACTAGAGAATCTTAACAAGAAGGCAAAAGAGCAATCTTGATGAGCCCACAGCTGTTAAAAAAGCATACTGACTGCAGCTTGTTGAAATTGTAGTAATTCTTTTTACCCTTCCATTTCCCACCACTTTCCCAGATTTGTTAAACTACATTCAATTTTATCCTTCCTTTTCACATCTTCTTTGGAGACAAAATAAGATTAAAAGGCTCATGGGTCTAGATAAGGGAAATAGCTTTCTAAGTACCAACAAGAGCAAAACTGACTCTCCTGAGTACTGTGAACTGCTTGCTCACTCCCTCCACGATCATCCCTCATGGGGACAAGAATTGGAGAAAACAGGTGGATCTTGTGGGTTGAGATAAGGACATTTTTTTAATTGAAACAAATGATGATGATGGGAAGGGAAGGGAATATTTTCCTGCATTTTTTTAAATAAGCAAGCCACTTGGAGTCTTTGGAAGAAAAAAATTTATTGCTGACACTGAGAAAAGGATCTCTGCAATTTTGTATGTCTAACCTCTGGAGAATGCTAGGATTTCTGAAGGGAAGCATTAGCATGTTCCTGCTGTGAGTCCTACGTGAAGAGGCTTAGCTCTAGGAATGCAACTGCAATTCAACTCTCTGGTATAGAATTCTACATTCAAACCTGCCAACAGAGTACAAATTTAAATTACTCACTTTTAAAACACAGGAAACTTAAATCCCATTGTAAATTGATTTTAGAGGGTAAGTATTGCACTTTTGATGAAATGTCACTGTCTGTCTCCCCAAACGTATTATAAATTGAATTGTCATCATATATGAAATATGAACTTGATTGTGTGCTTCTCTTTGTTTTATGAGGCGAATATTTTATGATTTGTAGTTGGTTCTCAAAACTTTCTAAAAAATGACAGAAAAAAAATGTACATTTTTCTCTGGGCTTTTCCATTGCAATCAATAAATATGCAATAATTTAATTCTTTATTCTATATTATCCTTGAAAAAAAAACCTCAACATCCCTTCTAATAGGAGTAATCTATAATCATCTATAGCAGGAATAATTCGATTTTATGTGACTGTAGGATTACAACCAAGATCATCACAACTGTAGATACTGGAGAATGTGTTTTTCTGTTTTTTTCTGGTACTGACACTCAAAACCATTAATTTACAAATCAGATAAGGTGTTAGAGCATAGGTTTTCACAAGCAGTGATGTTTAGCGAAAGCATTGCTGAACGCTGCTGAATGCGCAGATCAAAATCAAGCTATTGCTGTTCACATGAGGGTAAGTAAGTTTGAGGCTATACTAATATATATAAAGTGTGCCTTTCTTTAGTTAACAGAAAAAATTACTTTGTTGATAGAGTCCTTAATGATTTTTATTTAGGCAACAGTTGGAAGCAGCTTGTGTAAACCTCTTTAGAGGGGAAAAAGCTACAGAAGGATGTTAAAACTTGAACAGAGTTCCTGCTTTTCTCTCTAAATTATAAAAAAGAACATTTTTTTTTCAGGGATACAATAATTTGTAACATCAACAGTTATTTTTCAGAAATGCAGAGGGAGAACGTAATTCCACTTTTTT